>PRKT01000256.1:376091-474373 GCA_003671525.1 Saccostrea glomerata | reverse complement strand
GGCAAATATATGCAATATACCGCATATAGTTCTTTACAGTATATTACTCAATTTGTAATCAATTCATGTATTCTCTACATTTTAAAAGCGAAGATAAATTAATTGAACGTTTAATTTAAATGTATTTTCTCCATGGATCTAAACAACATTTATTTCTGTTCACTAATACTGCGTTGTGTTTGAACATTCCTGGAGATGAATGCCAGGTACCATATATTAAAAATTAAATCGATAATATAATTTTCTCAATGTCCAAAAAACTGTTTACACTGGTGTGGAGAGGGTCTTTGATACTAAGTTATGCTGTGTGGAAAAAAACACCAATTTTTTCTACGTATCTTCAAAACTTTTTTCTTATTTTTGATTTTAAAAAAATTCATGTACATTTAAAATACTAGTACCTGTATATTAGTAGGCAATTATGAAAAACTACTTACAATGGAAATTGATTTGAAAAACAAATTCAGCCCAATAAATACAAATTAATACATTAAAAAATATTTAGTTCGTATCTTAAAATTTACATTTTGATAAATAAAAAAAGGCCACATTATTTTTCAAATTAACTTGATTAAATAGTAAAATTGTAATTGTTGTGAATTTGAATTACAATGCATATACTGGATACAAAAACTAAATTTAAAAAGCTTTACAAACAATTAGAGATACAAAGCGGGTTCCAGTAAATGTTCTACCTAGCCTCTGTCTTTACTCTTTACTAAGATATTAATAGTAGTGAAGGAGAAACATGAACTGATCCCACCTGTGATGTCCAAGAGGTCCGAGTTTTCTCTGCTCCCGATTGGTATTATTTGAATAGACTATGAGCTTGAATACTATTCTTTATCCTAATATTCGTCTGGTTATTCATATTACTCCATACAAATGGATATTAGATAATTCACTTCCAAATCCAAATAACAACTGTTGAAATCTATCTGAGAACAATTATTATATATATTGATAAATATTATGTTTAAGATATGTGTATAGATTATAACAATACATACGGAAATAACGAACAGTATTCAATATCAAAGTCCGTAAAACAATACAACATAGGAGCAGGTCTAGAGCAAACACGGACCTCCGAAACATCAGAGGTGGGATCAGGTGCCATGGAGGGGTAAGCATCCCCTGCCAATCGGTCACACCCGCCATATGTGCCTTATCATAATCGGGAAATAACGGAAAAATCCGTCGTCAAATCAGTGTATGAATAATGGACTACCAATTAGTAAAACCGTCAGTCAACATTTGACTAAATGATAAATTGTATGTGCTGACAAAGTCAATGTATCAACCATAGAACTTACGAAATGATGACTTTAACAAAAAAAAAGACTGCTGATAGTCTTGTTTCATCAACTTGTCAATATTATTCCTACGCAAAGCATGCTCTTGCGTATCGAAGCAACTGAGATATATAAACTTCGTATGCAGGTGATGAGGTATATTGCTGCATAAGTACGGGAAGTTGACGATAGAAAAGCTAAAGTCATCAAGTTTATCATTTAGCTTGGTTGTTAAATTACCATTAATGTCTTTTTAAAGTAAAATATCCAAGTGTGAAACAAATGTGTCAGATTCTGTGGTATCTTTTATATCGAGCTCACAGCAAGTGTTTGCTTCTTTTCACGTATAAGATTTTGCACAAATTCTGCTTCATCTGAATACAAAAATATGTCTGCTTATAACGGAGTGCAATCGGTACCCATGGGATTCCAATAGATTGTTAGAAGACCGGTCTCAGAAAATAACACATAGAAATTGTCAATCAGAAACTCAAGCATCTTTTTGATGTTAACTTTTGTGTGCAGTCAGAATGGGCTTTAACAAAATAATTTTGCAAATGACCAATGACCATGCAGGTAAGTAAATTTACGAGTTTTACTCTCAGCTGTCAATGATATCAAAAAGCCTGGACTATGATTTATAGTGGGGAATAGTTGTGTATTTAGTTGAAAAGTCGTAAGTTTTTAAGCTGTTGATTTTGGTAAAATCTTGCGATTCAAATTGTCCAAAAATTCTTTGGAATTTTTGAGTATCCACATCTGATTCATATTACTTCTTGAATATATTGTTGCATGGTACTGTTGAAGTTTCTCCTTCACTGCTGTTAACATGTTAGTGAGGAGTAAAGAAATTAAAGAGGCCTGGTTGAACATTAAATGAAACCCGTAATTTATCTCTGTTTCGGAATCCAATATATATATATATATATATATATATATATATATATATATATATATATATATATATATATATATATATATATATATATATATATATATATATATATATATATATATATATATATATATATATATATATATATATATATATATATATATATATATATATGGTAATTTAAAATCAGTTTGGTTCTTTGGGAGTTTAAAAATATTCAAAACTGACATATGATTTTGAAGAATTTCTTCCTTAGAAAGGGAACCCTGAGTATAAGTTGGATTACCACTTCTAGAATAGAATCCAAGTTCTTCTAAAATACAATTTATATAATGAGCCTTACAAACAAAGACAATGTTGTTACCTGCTTTGTCAGCAGGGAACAGTACATTCTGATCATGTAATCTATCAAGTTCTTTTTTATCGTATTGAATTCAGAAGGATATATGGTTTTCATATTGCCCCGCAATCTTTTAATACGCAATTTCAGCATGATTCTGATACATTTAATCAATTCTGACAAAGAGTCAACGTCTTCTTTTTCATATCTGGACCATCGTTTGGCGTAATCTTCAACGGAATCCATAATATTTCTGAAATGCCCACGCTGGTTGAAGGATCGGGGTTCCCTATATTTAGTAACTTTTAAAATAAGTGATCTAGGGTCTTCACTATTCATTATTAACTATATCTACGTCACTTGCAATAACATGTCCAGTGGGACTATATTTATTGGGTGAAGAAGAACATGAACACGATTGCGGATTATGTTTCAGATACTCGGTATCTAGGCCATGTAGTTTTTTGTATTTAAAAAGTTTTGAAGCATTGGTGGATGTATATTTGTAGGAAATATAAGGTGTAGTCTTTAACTTGAAATATGGTGGAATACAAGACTGGTCCCTTTCGTGATTAAGAATATTACTTATATTAACCGCGTCAATTCCTTTATTGGCATATTGAAGTTTAAGGAAAAGACAGATTATTTCAGCCGCATTTTCTTCAGTAAAACGTGGGGGTGGGGGGATTAAAAGCCTGTGATTTGCAATATCCATAATCACAGATCCCAGCTGTAAAAAATGGATTTTCCTTTACCTTTTTAAGAAGACTATTTAAAAGTTTCAAAGGTACAGCGTAAAGTTTGGTGCCAATATGATGTAGACCTAACTGTTGATTTTTATAAGGTAGTAATGAATCAAAAGAGACATTGTGTATTAAAAGTTTATTGTAAGACCGATGCCCATGACCATGCTTAGGTCTCTGTGTATAATTAAAAAGTCCACATTTATATTGTTTCCAACACTATCGACAATGTCATTGCATCCATAGGGAATTAACGGCTGTCCCTAGTTTTCAAATCCAAAAGTCTTCTCGTTGTCTACGGAAAGGTGTACTCAATGAAGGGCTATATGTGTGGTGATAAAGCGAATGATGGAATAAGTGGATAACAAAGAGTTTTCTAAAGTCCATTCAAGCAATACAAATTAGAAGCAGGGCAATTAAGGAAGAATTAGGTGCCGTGGAAGAGTAAGCATTCCCTGCCGACCGGTCAAAGCAATGTGTGCTCCTTGTCATGATCGAGAAATAATAAAACTCCGTCGACAATTCAGTGTGTTCAGTTCAGCATGTTCTACTTTGAAATTATTCCAAAAAGGAAAACTATTGACAAACAAGTTGATAAAACAAAGATTAACAGTCTTACAGATACAATGACCTTGACCAATTATGAGACCATTATTTACACACTCAATTGTCTACGGATTTATTTTCGTTTGTCCAATCATGACAAGGAGCACACGGCGTGTGTTCTGTCTACAAGGATGCTCACTCCTCCATGGAACCTGATCCCATTTCTGATGTATTAGAAGTCCGTGTTTGTCCTGCTCCCGTATGGACTTACTGGCATATCTAACAGCATAAAATTACCAAATTTTTTACACATTCTAATAAAAGCCTTTATAAAACACCGTCTCTGCCACATTTATGAGTATTCTGCTTGATCAACAAAACAAACCCAGAATGTCAGATTTTAAGTCCTTTATTGTGCTTGTCTGATGTATAATTATGTAGGTCGGTCCATTTGTTTCTCTTTGAGTAACTCCTTCTTCGTTTGTTCCATTTAACCTGTGTAGTTTTGCACATGTTACAGCCCTCGTCAATCCAAGGTAACATGTCCCCATCTCGGTCACATTTAGTATACGTTCTCACACAGTTTTTCCAGCGTGCATAAAAACTAGAACAAAAACATAAAAATGTTGAAGACAATTCATAAAGTATTAAAAATCTGAAATCTCCAATTCATTGTTCAAGTGAATCTAAGATAATTGTTTTTCAATATGTGGCACTGTAGCTCTCTTGTCGTCCATCCCCTTTTCAAATTATTTAGACAACGTATTGTAGAAGTTATAGACCAAATAAAACCTTATCAGTAAATTTGTCAAATTAAACTGGATGATCTACTGAATTTCTATTCTTACCAACATAGATTCTGGGAGGGATATCTGTCCATCAACATTTCGGAGCAGGCCTTTGCACAGCGAGGATAGAACGGATAAAGATTGCTCACTGGAATGTTCCTTACATTCTCAGCTAGAGTGATAAAGATGAAGGCCGTGATCAAAAGTCTCGCCATATCTTGGTCTCCTAAAAAGATAGAAGCACAGAAAACTCTGAATACAAGTAGAAAAGTGGACGGGTTTTCGCTATCACCATCAACGTAAAAAAAATTAAAAATATATATTTATAAATATTTTTTTAAATGAAATACCAGATTTTGTTGGAGAAGTTTACAATAAAAAATTTGAAAACTGTGAAATACCGTATAACAAAATGTTTTATGCAACATGAACTGCAATTAAATTTATGAAAATACATTAATAGTGATTCAATTTTCTCTTAACTGCTTTAATATTATATATTTTATTTTAAAATCAAATAATAAAAAGGGCACTTACCGGTGGTGTTTTTGCTATCTCTAGATCTCTTTCAGTATTATACGATATTTTGCACAGAAAACGTTACGATTATGAATGCTGTATCCTAGTCTGCACAGTACCTTTACAATATACCCCCCTACACGCTCCATGTCTATCTATACCCACAGCTTCCACCCCCAGGAGAGCTAAATATCGTCATTTCTCGCACCTGTTGTTTCCATTTACGTACAAATCTGACATTCTAGCCTCCGTTCAAAATTCCCAAAACAGTTACACACATGAAAATCGTAAACATGTTAGCATCACTGTCAACAAATGTAGGGGTTAATAATAACAAGTGCTCCGTCCGTCCATCTATCTGTCTCGGCAAAAACTTCCCCATAACTTTCGACTGGTTGGAGCTATGGCTTTTAATTTCATGCATATTCCTTATGATAAGGCCTTCCTTTGGTGTCAACGTTTTACCTTTTAACCTTGACCTCGGAGTTTGACCCACCTTTGCAAAAAGTCCCAATTTAATCTTGCCCATAACTTTTGACCAGTTGGTGCTAGGACTTTCATACTTTACATGTATTTTTTGTGACAAAACCTCTCTAAGGATATAAATACTTTTGACCTTAACCCTTGAGTTTTACCCACTTTTAAAACACTTTAACCTTACTAAAACTTTTGAACAGTTATCACTAGGGTCTTTTATGTTGAAATGATGCATTTTGTGACAAGACCTTTGTTTGGATACCAAAAATTTTGACCATGACCTTGGGGTTTGACTTATTAGCCGGGCTTATTGCTCAAAGAGCAATTGTCGGCTTATGTGATCCTGTTCAAGGCAGGATGTTGACCCCATAGTCGCCATTTTAAAGTTACGTGCAAAAATATAGTTCTTACTCTCAACCGCTTTTGAGATAATACAAACGCTAAATAAAGCAACAAAAATAAAACGAAGTTTTATCTATATAAAATAAACATTAGTAGTAATGACTTTGAAAACTTCATAAGTCAAAGAACATAGTTCATTAGCGTAAGGAATTTTGATAATCAGTGTTACCGTAGTTCTCTACACATACGAGGTAAAGCAGGAGAGGGAACCAGACTGGCCTGTTTGTTTACATTCAGCTGCGGTACCAGATTAATACTGATTCTGACAAAATCGGACCGTGGAATTAGGATTGAAAAACTCACTGTCAGTGTCTTATCATTTATATTGATAGTTTTAAGATAATTTTTTCATCAGAATATAAACGTGATTCATGTAAGAAATCCATTCTACTCTGTAAATGAGCTCGGCTCTCTGTACTTCTGAGTACTTTGATTTTTGAAAAACGTAATCTTGGTCATGTACATGTCTATTTCTTATGCCCTTGGCTATCACTTATTGACACTGACCTTGGAGTTTGAACCATGTTATAAAAACGTTTCTTCTTATCCATAACTTTTGATTGGTAGCATCTTGAGCTTTCATACTTCATGAGTATGATTATTGAGACAAGTCCTCTGTTTGGGTAAAAAAAATTTCATCTCTTGACCTTGCCAAAAGCTGTCAAAAAGGGGCATCAGTGATTCACAAATACATCTTGATTCATAGTAATATGCAAGACTTCATAGTACATATGGTAAAATCACAGTTCAAGAACATTACTTTAACATGCAATAATATATATGTCCATGTATAATTATTACTATAGACAGAGTTATCTACTCTTTTTGTTGGCTGTTAACTGAACTGTTAACTGAACATACAGTAAAATTTAGATTTTTCTGTCCTTATTATGATTTTGTATACCATGAACTTTGATACCATCAGATACGGTTAATTATCAAAGGAAAAATTGAAAATATTTAACATTAACACATCCTACTCTTTATCATACATAAGTGCTCCGGATATCATGAATTAAAATTAGTATGTAAATATTTCACACTACGCTAAAACATCTACAATACACTACGCCTCAGAAGCAAAAAAAGAAAAATAACAGCAACATAGATATAATGTGTTCTGTTTTTATTTCAGTGTTAAATAACAAACACAATCACTGATTTAAGTTTTTTCTATAAATGTCCAGATAATGCTACGCTTCGTTGGTTCCAGTTACACTACGCTTGATTGGTCTTTGCCCTCTCAGCGTCCATCTTTTTGATGTCCTCCTCTGTGTACATATTAGAGAATTCCCAGCCTGATGCACCCTTGATGGGGTAGCCGGCCCAGTCTCCGCGGCCAATCACTTCACCAATAGCAAAAAAGATAGCAACGTCAACAACGAGCAGAGATTTACAGAGGGCTTCCTGTAAAATTACAAAAGGAATTTATCATTTTATTGTCAAGTGAAAGCTATTCAAATTATCCCAGTTCCCTATCATTGTATGTATAGCAAAAAGTGAACTTCATTCTTTGTATAGTTGTTCACAAGCCAGTAATGAGAAGTTATGTTGCTGTATCAAAACTATTCTTAAACAATATTACAACCTGCAATTTATACACATTTTACTTTTTTGAATCAACAGCTTAGAAATAACTGAGACTTCATATTACAATTACATGTCACTGCAGTTTAAATGATTGCATACTTAAATTTTATTTGAAGTCTACAAAATTGAGCAATATGGAATGTCACTATTTCTTCCGAAATATAACAATAACTTACTTTTGTAGTCATGTTCATCAGCCTCTCTCTTGTAAGCGACCAAGGGAGATCCATAAATTTAGCGATACTTTCCCTAGCCTGTCCTGGACTTGGGGGTCCTAATTCTGCTTTTACATATAATGTTAGTAACTGGATGCGGGACATCGTCTGGCCATTGGCCTGGCATTTGGCAACTGGAAAAAAGTCAAGATATTCATTTTTTAAATAACAAATAAAAATACGGATAATTCTAGCTCAAAATAGCAAAGATTAAGACAGTCTAGAGAGAAAAAGTTTGGCACAGATTCTGACCTCTCTAGACTTTCTGTGTAATTTCAAGATGCCTCTACATTTTACATACTAAATTGCTTTCAGTTTCAATGCTAGGTATTGAGACTGTTTTGTTTTGCTACATGTTTTATATGGTAAGTTAAAAAAGGCACATGTTTGAAGCGCAAAATCATTTTTTAAGCTTGAGTTCATCCTGCACTGGTAAAAAAAGTGTAAATACTAGATATTAAAATAAAGTGTAAAATGATTGATTGATTGTATGTTATTAAATGTGCCTCTTGAGAATTTCTCACTAATATGGAGACGCAAACACAAGCCAGTATAGAGCTGCCAATTTCGTCCTTACACGGCACTCAGAACAAGGAGTGTTCATTTTCGAGACAGCACATACTGTTACACAAGACCTTGGTTTACACGGTCTAATCTGAAGTACCAGTCTCCACATCCCACAGTGGGATTCACACCCGCAACATAAGGATCAACTCCTTAACTCCTGACTCTTACCACTGTGCCATGTGGGCAACAAGTGTGAAATGAGGTACTCACTAAAATCCTAGTAACTGTTCTACTAATCTCAGCAAAATTTGACCATACTAAAATTTTGGGCAGACGTCTCTTCCAAATCTCAGAGAAATGTCAAATAATCCCAATGTTGATTTTTCATAGCAATAAGCGGGTAACACGAATCACAGGAATGCCCCGTAATCACCGAAATGCCCCTAAAAATCACCAAAATGACCAACAAAATCACCGAAATGCCCTAACATATGTTTCTAGATGATGTTTTTCATAAAAAGTAATGCCTAATTATTTCAGTAAAGCATAACTGACGGTAAAATTAATTATTTTCACGTTTTGTGCTTAAAGCGTATCGTACTTCAAAGGCCGATAACTCGTTTTTGGTGATGAACTTCAAAGAAGTGAAGTCTGCGATGTTTTTAGAATCAAGAATATACGTAAATAATATTACAAACAGAATTTCCATTGATATGAAAAATATGACATATGTTTAGAATATATTTAAAAAGAAAAAGAAAAGAAAAATGAAAAAAAAGACTATTTTGGCATGTGCCTTTAATCAGTGAGAGTTATCTTTCTGAGATATCATAACATGCACAATCTTCTGTCCAATAAGAATACTTACGCTAAAATTGTGAATTTTTTTTCGGTATCTAAGCTCTAGAACAGTTAAAATAATCAATATTTATAATTTTTTTGTTTATATATTACAAAATAAGGGGCATTTCGGCGGCATTTCGGTGATTTCTTGGGGCATTTCGGTGATTACGGGGCATTCCGGTGATTCGTAGTACCGGCAATAAGCTATTCATTTAAACCTCTGATGCTGAAGAGATCCAGCAATAGTCTACTTCGAATAATTCGTACTATAGTAAAATTACATAGTAGAAGACTATTGCTGGAACTCTTCAGCATTGGAGGCTTAAACACAATCTGATTGAAATCAGATCCTTTGATCACACCAACCACCAACTTTTCTATAATTATAACTATGGCCTATACAAAATACACCCTACTCAAACGCCTATTCCTAAGGTCTGAATTTCCTTTAAACAAACAGGCAAAAATTAGCATCGGTGAATATTGTACATTCTCAATGGCTGAAACAAATAATGAAAAAGACTTTTTAAAGAATAATTCATTCTTCTAAGAGTCAGAGAATGAGAAACCGGTAACAGAAAAGTGAGTACAGCACGATAGTTGATTTACAACCTCTCTGTATTAAAGAGTTAAGGTGGCAATTCTGAGATAGGGGGCAGAATTTAATTATTAGTTCAAATTACCTTTGTTTATATAGTCGTTCCATGCTATGTTGCCATATTTCTTTGTTAATTCGACGCCTCTGTTAGCCAATCTCACTATTTTCGACATGGCTCCCCCGATGACCTTCAGAGCTGGGTAAGTCGTTCTTAGAATTGTTCTTTTCACGAAGTACGAATTAACTGTGTAAATATCAACTGCTATTTCTAAATCCGTAATGATTTCTTTGATTGAATTAATGGTTGGTAAGGACATGAATTGGTTTTTTTATAAAAATAAGGAAGGATTTTATTTGATGTTTCTTAAACTTATGTCATTCTCCGTACGTAACATGTTTATGATTTAAAGGTGATGGCCTGTCACTAACTGATTAAGCCTTTTTTAGAAACTGAGAAAGATTAGCTGGTGATTAATATTTGGTGATTCTTTTTTCATTTTTAAAATAGTTATTTTTCAGTTTGTTGTTTTAACAGCTTCTGATTAATGCTAATGTAGTATTTTTGACCGACATACAATAAAATGCAACTTTATCCTTGGCATGCAATCCTCATATTTAACCTCGTGATAGGGGGGATTTGTCTCTCAATATTATCAGCTGATGACACTAAGTTATTATTCATAATTCATGTAGGGTATTACTCGGTAAGTAAAACTTACGTGTATTGTCATTGAATATTGCTTTCGGATAAAAGATTGGGTTAAATTTTTTACAGGTATAGGCAGCTAATTTTATTTGTGTACGCTTTGTTGAGCCTTCAGTCTTTTGATTTTTATTTCCTTGTCCATAAAATGGTTGCATTTATTAAAAGAAAGAAAGATTTTCCTGGCACCCAGAATTAGCCAACCTTATTTCTACTTTAGCAATAGAGTCCATGCAGTGAATTTATGTCTTTTATTTATTGTTTTCATAAAGTTAATATTTTGAAGTACTGAAAAACAAATGATGAAATGTATGGAAAATAAGTCTTTTTGGATGGAGATTATATTAATTTTTCTTAATAATAATATTTTCATTCTTCTATGCTTTCAGTTTGACAGAACCAAAGATTTGGAAAAAGTTGAAAGTACAAACTTAAAGCAGCAAGAAACTGCATAACAAGGTAAAAGTAAGGACAATTTTTTATAACTCATAAGGAAATTGGAAAACCCTCTTTGTATTTTTCCCCATTATTTAATTGAATGTAAGAGGTACTTCCTCCTTAAAATGTATATAGAAATGATGGTTTTGAAATATAAAGACATGATATTGATTATTACATCCTGTCGTTAATTTAGTATCTTCACCCCTGTGCACAGGATGGACCTCGTACTGAGTTATGCAGACAGGTATGTCCTGACCCCCTACGTGTACCCCTCTACCTGGGCTGAGGACGCCCCCATAAGACAGATACTCAGTCTCCTCCTCATCAGCAACATCGGGGGGTACATCCTCTACTTCATGACCGCCACGCTCAGCTACCTCACCATATTTGATTCCAGGCTGATGAAACATCCTTTATTCCTCAAGGTATAAATAGAAGTACTTCATTCGTATATCATTCATTCATTATGATATATCATATCATGTATATTATAATTATAATCTGTAGAAAGAGAGTTAAACATGTTGTTTCTATTTTAGGAAGAAACCACGCACCATTAAATCTGTATATTTACATTTGCAAATGTTTTCCTTTATATAACACTACTGAAAGCAAGCGTTTTTATAACTGTGTAAATACAGGTACGGGGTCAAGAGGTCATAGATGTGCGTTTGGATAAACGTTTGACGTAATCTCTGTGTGACGTCATAAAGGGTCAACGCGCGTTTAGTGGATTACATACACACCGTTGGGTTTGAAAAATAACGCATTTCTCACGTTAAAAGTAACAATCAGGCAAATTTAAAGTATGAATAAGTCACAAATGTAAATATAAGTAATAAGGTATCATTTTTTGAGTTTTATTGAGATGTACAACGGGTTGGCACATGATCAAATCTTCCATAAAGCCCTTCGGGCTTTATGGGATTTGATCACGTGACCAACCCGTTTTACATCTCAATAAAACTCAAAAAATGATACCTTATTTCTTAAATAAATTGAGTTAACTGTGTTGTTGCAATAAAGCTGGAGATATTATACACTATTAAGTCTTTATAAAGGGAGTTAACTGTGTTGTCTCTATTTTAAGAGGTTCCATGTTCGTTCAACCTAAAAATTGTTCGCCGATTTCCCGTTCGCCCGATTTCTTGTTCACCCAGAGTCCGCTTGCCCTAAAACTTGTTCGCACAAAGTCCATTCGAATAAAATCTAATGAATTTCTTTCCTAATTTTTTGTACATTCAAAATAAAACAGACCGTCACTTTGTCTGTCAGACGTTATGCATATGGTCACAAATGGTCACACCTGTTTTAGTATCAGAGGTCACTCCTATTAATTCTAAGTCCTTTAACATAGTGCAATTTGTAAAAATAACACGGATGTACCCCCCTAATTAACACTGATATTAATCATTTAATTAACTATAGTGCAAAATGATGATACGAAGAGCAATGTTTATTTAGTCTAAATTAAATTTAAATGTTAATTCTAATGTTTTTTGAATGACTAAGAATTTTGAGAAAAAATTTCCAAGGGAAATAAATAGAAAAAATGATACACTCGTATGTTAATTTTTAATTCATATATATATATAAAAGTATATATAAGTATTGGGCAAACCACATATAGGGGGAACAAGATATTGGGCGAAAAATACTATGGGCAAATGAACTCTGCGCAAACGGATTCCTGCGAACAGGTAGATCAGGCGAACGAACCCGATACCATTTTAGGACCAGATAAAGCTAGAGATATTGTACACCATTAAGTCTGTATAAAGGGAGTTAATTGTGTTTTTCTATTTTAGGACCAGATAAATCTGTGGCCTGTTCAACAAAGTGAGCGCTCGCGATCATTTCTGTTGAAGTGGAAAGGAATTTTGGCGAGCTCTTGCCAATGTTTGCTTTGTTGAACAGGCCTCTGTAGATATTTTACACCATTAAGTCTTTATAAAGGGAGTTAATTGTGTTGTTTCTATTTTAGGAATAAATAAAGCTGGAGATATTGTACACCATTAAGTCTCCATAAAGGGAGTTAACTGTGTTATTCTCTATTTTAGGAACAGATTAACCTAGAAATATTGTACACCAAAACTGTATAAAGGGAAATAACTATGTTGTCTCTATTTTAGGACCAGATAAAGCTAGAGATATTGTGCACCATTAAGTCTTTATAAAGGGAGATAACTTTGTTGTCTCTATTTTAGGACCAATCTAAAGCTAGAGATATTGTACACCATTAAGTCTTTATAAAGGGAGATAACTATGTTGTCTCTATTTTAGGACCAGATAAAGCTAGAAATATTGTACACCATTAAATTGTTATAAAGGGAAATAACTATGTTGTCTCTATTTTAGGATCAGATAAAGCTGAGGCCTGTTCAACAAAGTGAGCGCTTGCTATCATTTCTGTTGAAGTGGAAAGGAATTTTAGTGAGCTCTTGCAATTGTTTGTTCTGTTGAACAGACCTCTGTAGATATTGTACACTATTGAGTTTGTATAAAGGGAGTTAAATGTTTTGTTTCTATTTTAGGACCAAATAAAGCTGGAGATATTGTACACCATTAAATCAGTTCCTCTTATGTCCCTTCCTACGGTTGCCTTGTTTTTTATTGAGGTCAGAGGTTACAGTAAACTCTATGACACAGTCCCCAATTCCTTTGCTGGTAGGTACTTTAGGATGCTTCATTTACATATATACACTCTGTAACATTTCTCACTTGTACGGCTTGATCAAGTATGGTAAAATTTTCATGATTTAGGAATTGTTTTTTTGGAAAAACTTTAAAAATGTTTTTGTGTTTTTCCCCACTTTCACTAAAAGTGAAGGATATATTTATTTGGATCTGTCAATCTGTTCATCTTTCTTTCCATCGGTTTTTTATATCTTTTAAGTTCTCCCTTAAACGAAAAAAAAACAAAACTATTGATTGTGAGGTCAAAAGATCAGACTGAGCATGATTTTTATCTATTGCAGGGTGGTGTAGCATCCTATTCAGCATAGTGAGCTTTATTTTGTTTACTGATGCCTGTATTTATTGGATCCACCGATTCCTCCACCACAAACTTATCTACAAATACATCCACAAAGACCACCACCGATGGAAGATCCCCACTCCATTTGCCTCCCATGCATTTCACCCCCTGGATGGATTCCTCCAGAGCTGCCCCTATCACATCTACCCTTTCCTGTTCCCGCTACACAAGGTGACCTACTTATGTCTGTTTGTGTTTGTAAACATCTGGACAGTGTCCATCCATGATGGGGATTACCGTGTGCCCAGTCTCCTGAAGCCACTAGTTAATGGCTCCGCGCACCACACCGACCACCACCTGTTCTATAATTATAACTACGGTCAGTTCTTTACATTGTGGGACAGGATTGGGGGCTCGTTTAGAAACCCGAGCTCCTTTGAAGGATGTGGCCCCATACAAGACATCCTCAAGAAAGATAACTCCAATGGTAAATCAAATGGAGGGAAGATGAAAAAAGAGGAATAAATAATTTTCTTTCTCAATTAATTTCTTAAGATTGATTTTGTTAAAAATTGAGATATTTTTGATTGTTGTTTTTAAATGCATTGTACACTTAATATCTATAAGTGACTGTCAAGTTTATCATATATGTCTTTCCCGCATTTGTTATTAAGTTGAAATATTTTGTTATGTTTTATCTGACCTAACGACTGTGATTGTTTTTAGAGAATTATAAAGATGTTGACTGCATATAATTAGAAAAATGAAGCTCATACGTTGCATAATCTGGTTTTATAAAGCAATATATGTTCTTACATGTAAATTATTGGGAATACTTTCAGAATATTAATCTAAATCAGAGTGCTATTTTGGTTTTTTGATGTTTATATTCCCATAATGTTTTCCAGAGTAGTTTTAAGGATTTGAGTGTACTGAAGTAAACATTTTACAGACCCTCTGATCAGAGGTATGTCATGACCCTTGTTGTTGAAGCTGGATAGTTCTTATAACGTCTAGAAGCCTTCATTACTAGAGTTAAATTGAATGTACATGTACTTTGTATTTCCAGTTGTATCTAACATTTGTTTCAATTTACTCAGATGCCTAAAGTATGCAACAACACAGGGCATGTTTTAGTTCTGGGAGTAACCCTAGAGTGTATTCTGTCACTAAATAGCCCCACTGGGAGTAACCATGATTGGATTAATCGTTTTAGTGAAGGAAGGCTGATGGTTAAAAATGATACTTGTCATCTTGCCAAGTGAAAGCAAGTTTGAAAAGATATGTATTTTTAATTAAGCAATTTTCTATTAAAGACCTCCAGTTAGCACTTTGAAAAATAGTTGAATATTTGAACAATGATATAAGTATTAAAAACCTAAGATATCGTTTACTTTAGATTTTAAACATATTAGATATGATAAAAAGGATGCACCCATTCTCTATCTACCTTGAATAAAGGTCTCTCCTGAGACAGAAGATTTGTGTTTTAATGGTCGCCATGCTTATTTTTGGAAAGGATATTATTATCTACCCATTCTGTTGCCGAGATATGACCATTTCTGACAAATGAACTGTTCTTGTCATAAAAATTAACTCACATGGAAAGAAATGTAAAACTCGGAAAAATCTTTCAACTTTTGTGACAGAACGCTACTGAGGGGGTCACGTGACCGCCAATATCACGTCATTCCCGCATGCGCAGAACGGTGGTTGATGTGCATTAAAATTGGAGAGGATTAATTTAAAATATAATCAACATTAAAACCAAATATTGTTTCTTGTATGGAAGTTATTCAATTAGTTTGCGAACTTTTTGATCACCCCTCATAATGTAAAAACCAACATTGATATTTATTTCATAGAATGTTTACCTCAACAGTGTAACTGACATGAAATATAGAAAAACAGTGCCTGGTTAATACTATTTGATCTTTATGTAATAAATTACTGTATCAATACATAGAGATCACTGTTTTTTTCAATGATTGACATTTTTTTTTATGTTTTACACCTGCTGCTGAAAAGTTTGATGTGAAGCTATTATGAATTAAGTTTAGGAATGACTTTTATTAAATATTTCCAGTTGTCAAGTTTACTTGATTTTAAAATATGTTAAGCTATTTTTAGGTATTGTTTTGAATACCCAAGTTCCTATTCACATTTATTTAGAAGTATGTGTTTGTTTATTTGTAAATGTGACACAGAAGTTACAGCATTATTTCAGTGTAATTATAATATATGAACAACGATTTTGCTACAAATACATTTGCACCTTCTTGTTAAGGAACACTTTGTTATTGTATTGTAAAAACATTAATTCTTAAGTTGAATGTGATGTGTTTGTTTTGTTTTTTTGAAGTCTGCAATCTTTGTTATTCATTGTTTTGCTGTGAAGACAATTTTGAAAATATTTCTTCATGGTTTGTGCAATCATTTTGATTATACACGTATCTCTCTTCAGTGATAAATTAAGATCAAAAAGATATTTATTTTAATTTAATAGAGTATTTGATAAAAGAACTACAGATACCATGGTATCAAAACATTAATTTTAGTATACAATGTTTAACTTGTTCTTAGCCAGAATGCAATAATGTGCAAAAAATGTTCAATTAAACTTGATTTTTCATTGGCTGAAATATAACACAGTAATCAGTGTTAGATTCATAAATAGACCAAAGTGGAACGGTAGATTTAATATATATTGAGGATTCAGTTTTAATAGATCATATTAAACGATTGTTCGCTACACTTAAGTTTGAAGACATGAAGATTTGATATTAAACATCAAGAAGATTCTTGTAGAGTGACATTTGTGTCACAAATTATGATGTAAGATTCAATTGGGATTTTATAAAAATTGGAGTAAAATTTATACCAAATATTTAGACACATTTTGAAGAAAAAGCAGATAAGAGGCAAAAATGGTCAAGCACTGGCATACAGAATATCCCAATACATGTTGTATATTTCATGATACAAAATAATTCACACTAAAAGAGTTTTAAGGGCTTAAAGAACAGCATAATATAAGGATTTGGACCTTATAGAATAGACACTGAAATGGCATGGACATTTGAGGACCTGTGGCACATACACATAGACCAATTAAACATTAATTAATAAAGAACAGAGACAAGACTATTGCATACATTTGAAAACTTAAAGAACAGACACAAACACACCATAGCGATCAGATGCATTTAAAACAGACTAAAAGAAAAACAGGTTTCAGAGGAGTTAAAACAAACACAGAATATATAACTGTAACCATTGGAGGACTTATAAAACAGACACAGAGATACTGTAGACATTGGAGGACTTATAGAACATACACAGAGTTACTGTAGACATTGGAGGACTTATAGAACAGACACAGAGATATTGTAGACATTGGAGGACTTATACAACAGACACAGAGATATTGTAGATATTGGAGGACCAATAGAAGAGACATAGAGACACAGTAGACATTGGAGGACTTATAGAATACACACAGAATTACTGTAAACATTTGAGGACTTATAGTACAGACGCAGAGATACTATAGACATCTATGAAACAATTACGACATTTCGGACTGCTGTTTAAATCAATTTACTTGTATACCTGAAAGTCCTCGACATCCGATTGGGAGATCTTTAAGTGAGTACTCAGTCCAGTCATTACAGACATCCTCCTGCTTAATTTGTCTGACAACCTTCTAAATTTTCTCTCGTGTAACTGATATCTGAAATGGACCACAAAAAAAAACATATACTGTTATATGTAATGTATCAGATAATGGTATCACTGTATTCTCAGGTTGATTAATTATAATATACGACGTATACCTACATGGTCATTCCTAGGTCGACGAATTCCGTCTCAGCTGGAGAGGGTTTACTGACCTAAATAGAAAGAAAGGAAATTATTATTATTTTAAATCAATGACAAGGGGGTAAAACAATCCAGGTACATGAGCAAAGTCGTTCAGTCTCTTTATTTTTAAAATTTATTTACTTTTATTGGATAATCTGTGTTTTAAACTGTCATACTATGACGATATCATAATTACGTTAAAAAGAAAAAGAAGAAATTACCAAGGAAATTGTTTACTATGTGGTCATTTATCAGTAAAAAAAACTATTTCTTCTGGGTCATTTTTTTTCTCACCTGTTGACTTGTGTATCTTTTCAAAGTTTTGATATCGTCCTCGGATAAGACCTCGTGAAAAAGTGACACTCTCGGGTGAACATGAAGGATCTCTTCTTTGACTAAGTAATAAAGGATTTTAGTTCTTCCTAAAGTACAGTGCAGTACCGAAAGTTCCTTGGGTGTCTGTGAAAATTTATATAGTTTATTTATATTTTGTCTACAAATATCTTTAGATTTGATATACTTCAATTTAAAATACCATCCCAACATAAGAGATTTGGATAATGTTGATCAAGTTAATCACCTTTTTCCTTCTTCTCTGTTTTATTTTATTGTGCCATGAGAAGTTCTAAGCAACAACTACATGTAAAGCTCATGGTCTTCAGTAATATTTAATACACTTTAATGTAAGTTGCTATTTGCCATTCATTTGTTTAAAATAATTGTGTGACACTGTCGACAAATGCGGATGTGTATAACTGTATTATCCCCTGACATTACCTCGAAAGAGTGTGAGTAAAAAAAAAAAAAGAGATTGAACAAATAAGAAGTCATTTTCTTTTTTAAAATAGACCCATACATAAGCAAATAAAATATAAATCAAAGTTCATCTTCAGAAATCACATGCAAACTAAGACATGGTACAATTGTAAATAGAAGTACTTTCAAAAGAATTATATTCCATATTACATGATATTTATCACAAAATCATCGACAATTATTATATTTTTAACATTGCAGTGAATATTGACAAAAAAACCTTGGTGTTTCTCTGACAAATTTGGTCCGACTCCGAAATAATTCGTCTTTCTCCGGTCGATGAAATCTGATTTTTTGCTGCCTGCTCATATTTTATCAGAAGTGGTTTAACTTTGCTGTGTGCTGAAATTTATTTTAAAACAAAAACATTATTAGGAAAAAATAAAAACTATTTTTCTGCCAAAAGGTTTTCAAATGATATTCAAGTTGGGGTACCTGTACAAAAAAGAAGAGGAAAGTGGCCCAGGGTCAAGGAGACGAGAGTAGCCATAAAAAGGGCAAGGTCAACGTTTACAACGACGGTTACGATGACCCCAACCATGATTACATCGTCAATCCCGGCGAAAAATGGCTGGAACGTTACGAAATCGATTCCCTCATTGGCAAAGGTTCCTTTGGTCAGGTAAATATTTACTGTGTCTCATCTAGTCAGGGAAATATCTACTGTATATCATTTGGTCAGGGAAATATCTACTGCATATCATTTTGTAGCAAGACATTAAAACATTATAGTGATTAGACACATTAAACAAGCAAATCTTGGGAAAATGAAAATATAGGTACACATGTATAGTAAGGTATTTCAGCATCCTTTTAAGTTTAGTTTGTTTACTACTGTCTTTGTTTGCAATTGTTTGCAATTGCTGAATGAAGACAAATGAATTCCAGTCTAAGTAACTCGGCAGTCCAGCTGTCTGTTCGTAGGAATGGTTCTGCCTCTGTGCTGCTATAGAACATCAGGACACATCTTTGTGATATTTTTGAAATCCTGCTTCACATTCCGGATGATAAGGAAACAGCTCTGGTTTGACATCTCTGTCTGCATTATAATTTGCAGCAGAAGTTATATTTTTTGAGAGGAAAGTGTTTTATTCAATATCTGATGCAGTAAAACGGCTTGAATACATTAGCTGTGTGACGTCATTGCTAGTCTGGGTTGGAGCTTCTTGAAATGTTTAACAGTAATGTGATCCAGTATTGACTAATTTATCATAAGTTTGCCTGCTCTGGAACCTGTAATTCCAAATTACAAAAGAAGTGCACCGCTGCATGTTGGGAGATTATACTGAATTTTGGAGATGTTACAGATATATGTTATCAGTCTTAGAGCTTCTTGCTGATTTTGACAATTACGTAGAACTTTTTACTTACACTTGAAAGTAATATATGAGCAGGTTAATTTTACAAAATAATTGAAAAGCTTGTTAGATTTCATTTAAAAGGAACTGATAAGAGGGATTTGTCTTGTAAGCAAAGAATCAAAGAATGAAAAAAATGTACACTGAATACGATTAGTTTTATGTAGTAATGGTAATACCCACACTATATTTTTGTAAGTCTTAGAGCAGTGTTATTTACAAATTAGAGAATTGATGTACTCACACATTTCCCCCATTAGACTAGGTAAATCTTAAGAACAGATTTATTTACAAGTTCATAGAGTTGATGTACCCACACAACATTTCCCCCATAATAGACTATGTAAATCTTAGAGCAGTGTAATTTATAAGTTAAGAGGTAGCTGATGATGAGAGACAAAGACAGGCTGGTACGTTGAGGCTGGTACGTAGATGAATAGAGACGACGTGGGATGATGAGGCAGCAGGGCATGATTACATCACAGGTCCACTCCGCTAAAATCAATACGTGACGTCGACCGTGATTGGTCACTATCGTTAATCGTTGTTTTGTCTGGGTTCATAGTCTAGTCAGCACCTGCAAGCCATAATAGTAAATCCAGTCAGACAAAAGAAAAAAAGAAAAAATAGATTCTTCAAGAAAATCTCCACCAAGAAATCAATGTATAGAAGTATTGATGGTTGGTCTGTAATACACATGTAGGAGAGATCGAAGTCAAGCATGTGGACTTGTTTTATATTGATCTAGCATGGCTAGTGACTTTTAGTGAGATGCATTGACTCAGATTCTTCAAGAAAATCTCCACCAAGAAATCAATGTATAGAAGTATTGATGGTTGGTCTGTAATACACATGTAGGAGAGATCGAAGTCAAGCATGTGGACTTGTTTTATATTGATCTAGCATGGCTAGTGACTTTTAGTGAGATGCATTGACTTTTGATATGAAAGGTAACTGAGAAATAAAAGTGGTGATCACCTGTTGATCATTACAAAGGAAACATTGACCAGCAACAGGTGACGGGAGGCCCAATGCACCAGACAATAGCCGAGGTCAACCCACATCTGCCCAAACACTCTCACAACCAAGGCCTATTTCTGGCTTCTCAAGAAAGGTGAAATCAGAACAGCAATACCTGACTGTCTCTAGCTTTAAGAAGGAATTTGACACCTAATTGTGACAGAGATTGCCCCAACAAATTTTAAGGGTCAGGAAAGATGCATAAAAAGATATTAAAAAAATATTTTTATTCTTATATTCAACTTTTATTTTGTTTGTTTGCATTGTTATAGTCCAGAAACTGTTGGGACATGTTCAGTAAGATTATGTGCAGTTGGGTGTATAACATGTGCATTCTTGCACTTTCTTGTCTCAGCCCCCTGTAGTGCCCCCCGCAAGATGCTCTGTACATGTTTGAAGTGTTGCTAGGGTGCAAAGAAGTGGGGTTCCCTGCACTGACCTGAGTGTCAAAGATGGAGAGAAAATCTTTGATTTAAAGGGCCAAAGGTCACAGAATTAAAAGTCTACCTAAGACGATTGTCAAGAGGAGTTATTACCATCCAGATAAACTATATTTATCATGCTTATATAGACGCAGTCATTTTGTGCTGTTTCAACATGTTTCTTGTGTGTTCACCCAAATATCAGGCAAATACATCAACGCTGGGAAAAAAATCATTATCTGCAGAATCTCCATTAATATGAGAACAAAAATTCAATATTTGTTAGCTGTAGATAAGGGTTCAGAAGAAAAGCTTTTATATTGGCCCTGCCCTGATAAAATCTCACACACTTGCACACATAATTGAATTAAAAACCCAGTTCTATGGCAATAATTGTATCTTTCTTTAAGCAACGGTGGAGAAATCCTGTAATTGTTCTGATAATTGGCCTTGATCTGATGAGAACTTTAAATAGGTCATTTAAGCAAAAATTCAAACAGTAGAACCAACCTCTCTTCATCTGAGGCTTGTGTAACTTTTTCTCAGTCAGCATTTTGACGAATATTTAGTATAGAATGGAAAGTTCCCCGGCTTTACCTTGATTATATTTGTTTAGTCATCTCGTTGTCATTCATTAATAATACCTGTGACCTGCACTGTTCTGATGACATGAAGCGAGAGCTCAACTGTACTGAATAAACTTGTTTTAATTAGCAGAACCATGTTAGGTCTGTTTTTAAAAAGTACAGTGTATTGTTGTTTTATACATCAGACAACCATGGGAGTATACCTTAAATATTGCGCAACCATGTAATTTTACTGATTGGTATACCAGAAAATCTTTCTTTTTTTTTTTGGTCATTACTGAATTGTAAAAAATGAAGGCTTATTAATGTCTTTATTTATTTTCTGTATATTAGATAGTATTATTTCTGTATTGTAGGTTGTGAAGGCTTATGATCACGGTGACCAAGAACATGTAGCCATCAAAATCATCAAAAACAAAAAGCCATTCCTAAACCAGGCCCAGATAGAAGTCAAGCTTCTGGAGCTAATGAATAAACATGACAAAGAAAACAAGTATTATATAGGTAAGATCATAGAAACAGGTATTATATGGGTAAGATCATATTCAGGACAAAATAGTATCTATAGGTAATGCAACAAAATAAGGTCAGAATAGTATGTATGTAATCAGCCTTCAAAAGTCAACATCTGATGATGAAAAAGAAGAGTATGAGTATTTTAAAAAAAAAAGAAATGGCTGAAATGCTTAGATTTTATCAAAATAGATGCTAAAATAAAAGGAAATCTAATAGAAATATGTGTCAATGCTAAAGTTAAAGGAAATCATAATGTGGATCAGATTAACTTTGGTCTAGTAAATAAGTTGTACATATGTAACACAAAAATTAGGAATCAGTTGTAGAATAGATGCATATATCTCAATCAGATGAATGAGATGATAGGGAACATTCATGGAAAATGGAAATAATAAATGAAAGTTATTGATGCACATTTTTGTTTAAAATTTAAGTCCTTATTTTGAAACATGAGGAAGAAAGTAAATAAACACAGCCAACAGGTAACAAAGAAAAACAAACGTTTCATTGGTAGGAAATTAACAAATAGATAGGTGTCCCGATGTTACTGTGCAGGAAGGGGAATTACAAGTCACATTACCATAACATAATGGTAACCTTATTACACCTTAATAATTAATTTTTTTATTGATGTTATTGTTATTATTAGTCATGTTAGTAGAAGTATTGTATTGTGAACATTTATTTCTATTTGATACAACATATAATTTTTTCTATACTAAAAATTAATAGAATTTTTCTCTTTTTTTCAGTCAAACTCAAGAGACATTTTATGTTCCGAAATCATTTGTGTCTAGTGTTTGAACTATTATCGTATAATCTGTATGACCTTCTGCGGAACACAAACTTTAGGGGCGTGTCCCTCAATCTGACTCGCAAGTTTGCTCAACAGCTGTGTACAGCTCTGTTGTTCCTGGCAACCCCTGAACTCAACATCATTCACTGTGATCTTAAACCAGAAAATATATTACTGTGTAATCCTAAACGAAGTGCAATCAAGATCGTGGACTTTGGGAGTTCATGCCAGCTCGGACAACGAGTAAGTATATATAGATCATCATTATAAAACTCAAGTAAAAGTATAAAAAGGAATAAATGTATGAAAAAAACTATTTGCAAACAATAGATAAATTTATCATTTTTCTTGTGTATTTTAACACCCAGTTTGATTTAAAATTACTTAATTAAAATATCTTAAATTACGGCTGCACAGAGGGTGATCGTGTGTACATGTTGTAATGCATGTTCTTTTTTTGACAGATCTACCAGTACATACAGAGTCGGTTCTATCGGTCCCCTGAGGTGTTACTAGGCATTCCCTATGACCTGGCTATAGACATGTGGTCCCTAGGCTGTATACTGGTGGAGATGCACACTGGAGAACCATTGTTTGCGGGGTCAAACGAGGTGAGTACAGATAAAGGCCACTAAGAGTAGATCCTGAGGTAGATAGGCCTATTCTTGGTATTCATTCCACTTCACAGTAATCTTTCTCTTCCAAGAAAAATTTTATTGATTGTTATACAATACAGCTTCTCTAATTTACTTGTGTTAAACATCCCTAGGTAACACATGTGTAAACAGAGTTGTAGAAAGTTTATAGTTTAATAAAATATTAAAATTTCCAATGTTGCAAGCTTGTGCATCAGTCAAAGGGAGCTAATCCAGCAGTTTGACACTGACACTCCTAGTTAGACATGTTAGATAATTAGATAATGGTCAATGGAAATGATGGAATATTTGTTGATTGTAGTATGACCAGATGATGAAGATTGTGGAGGTTCTGGGAATGCCCCCGAAGCACATCCTAGACCAGGTGCCAGTCAAAGCTAGGAAGTACTTTGAACAGTTACCAGATGGAACTTATGTCTGTAAAAAACCAAAGGATGGCAAAAAGGTAGCGGCCAGTGTATAACATTTTTTACTTATCTATAGATTAGTTAACTTTTCTTACGTATATGACTTTTCATTATCCTTGAAAAAATAATCAGAAAAAAATTGTTTCAGTGGAGGTAAAGTTGTAAGATAATATTTTATGAGTGAATGTCAGAGAGAAGTTGATATTCTCCAGAGTTTGCTGACAGTACTAATTTTACTTTAAATTCTTTTTCAGTACAAGGCTCCCGGGACGAGGAAGCTTCATGATGTGATTGGTGCTGAGACGGGCGGGCCAGGTGGACGTAGGGCGGGAGAACCCGGCCATTCAGTCGCCGACTATCTTAAGTTCAAAGATCTCATTTTCCGAATGTTAGAGTTTGACCCCAAAGTTCGCATTACACCGTATTATGCTTTACAACACAACTTTTTCAAAAAGACTACTGATGAAAGTACAAATACGCCAAATAGTGCATCTAACTCGCCCGCCATAGAGCAGCAAGGGGTGGCCTCTCCGTCAGGTAAAAGAAGATAATGGTTTGTGTCTACACCTGTTTCTACTTTTTATGTAGCTAAGATAAGTAGGTGTGACAGTCGGTCTGCTGGATGTCCAGATCTTAAAGCCTCTAAAGACGTTACTTGTCTGATTTATAAAGACTCTCAGAGGAATGACATACATGCAGCAGTGGCTGTCAAACCTTGAATTACGTATTCTGAAATAGTCTGTCAGAAGAACAGGTCTGATTGGAAGACAGTATGGATTTGTTTTGGATTTTGTCCATGCAAATGTAAATATGGTAATGGATAGAAGAACTAACCTGGGGTGAAACAGAACCTGCCTGCTCTCCCCATTTAGCTATAATTTTTACGATTTTTTATCCCCAAAATATAATTTTAAGATTCAAATCCAAATATTCTGTTTCAAAAATTAATAACTATTTTATTTTAAGTTTTTGTTAGTACACCGATAATATCATAATAATAAAAGAATAATTTATTCTTTATGAATTACTTAAATTTTTCTGCGATAAAAGTTGAAGTTCTTGGCATAATAACTTTTATCTATTGGATAAATTGTTATAAAACTATCAATAACATCCATTTTGGGTAGGCAGGTCTAGTAAGTAGGTATATTTCTTAGAAAATGTAGAAAAACAATGAGAAATGAAGATCATGGAATAACAAATTCAAAATTGTAACCTCTTTGATGGACTATTTCAGTAAAAGCACATTGGTGTTTGCTTAATTTAAGGTGATTTGCTCCACTAACAAATTATAAGGTTTGAATTTATAAAGGAAAAATGTTTTGATTTTTTTTTTTCATGCCATGACCACAGTAAGACTGTCCAATACTATATTATAAAAGTGTAAATGTAATGTTTAATGAAAATAGAAAAGGAATTTAAGTAATATGTAAAATTTTTGGTCAAGTTTTTGCAATGTCTGATTCAAAAGTCAATATTTTAAATACTGTATTACATGTAGTAAATTGAACATTGTTTGTTTCAGTTGGTGCTTCCTCTAGTGGTCGAGCGCGCTCAGATCCCACACACCAGCATCACTCACACCTCCATGTGCACTCGCACTCCGCTCACCATGGAGGGGGGACCCAGTACCCCACAATGGAGTGTGAGAGTCCTGCCGGGAGTCAAGTGGGAAGCACAGCAGGAGGGACTCGGTCTCAGTATCCACAACAACAATCCTGGCCTCCCGAGGCTGGTCAAGGACAATCATCTGGTCACCATGGCAACAGTGCCACCTCTTCTCATGTACACATGTCTGGCCATAGACACCATTCCTCTCACCCTCACCACCACCATGCGGTGACCGCCCAGTCTCCTCCGTCAATGAATGCCTCGGTGCCACCTAATCTTGTGAGGCCCCCTCAGAGTGTGTTACTGAGTGGGCCCGTGTCATCAGAACAGGTTGTGTATGGGACAAGGACAGGTTTCCCTGCCTCAGGCATGTCCGTGGATATGGTGCAGGCAGGGCACCACTCACATGCCAATATAGACCCTTCAATGAATATGCAATTACAGGGCTATCCCCAACAGTATGGTCAATACACTCAACAGAGCTGGCCTGGTGCAGGCTTTCCGTTTACATTGACGTCTAGTAGTGGTGGGACAGAACCCACTCCTGGACACGCTAGGACAGTGACAGAGCGATCAGACGATTCACCCATGGTCGGTGTAATTGTACAGCAAAGTCCAGTAGTGATTCATTGATGCTAGTGATTCTGTGTTGTTTTCATTTCTGAGTTCTGTTCTTCGATGGGCCTCATTCATGTTGGTGGCATTATAAAGAGGATACATTTCACAAGTCACAGATTCCAATGGAACAAGTGATCGAGACAGAATTACAAAACCCCATTGTAGTTCACTTCCGGATGGAAGTCATGACGACGGTCCGTAGAGTCACAGACGGAGGTCCGAGGGTGGAATGCCTCACGATCAGACACAATAGGGCTGTGTTTTTCGGGTTCAATGAGCTTAAATGCAATTTTATTTGGCTAAAGCATTCATATCAGTCTCAAAATGTTCAGATTAGTAATACTTAGTGGTCAGTTCCCTGTCAAGTTTTGCTGTGTGCATAGAAAGGTTTTGTTCATAATGTAATTTGAGATTTTTTGTTAGAATTGTAATTTTGAAGACTGAAACAGCTGGTATTTCTTTTAAGCAATGTATAAAACTAATTTGTAAATTTCAAAGTTTAAAAAAAAATGTGAAATTCTTTTTCATTATTGCAATGTTAATATTATTGTTAAACAAGAACTGTATCTTGAATTATAAAAGAAGAAAAAAAAAAACTGAAAAAATATGAAATTGTCTAACTGACATAACAATATTATTTTGGCAGACAGATAGTGTTATTTCTGTTTTAAATAACAGTAACTTTGATGGTGACATGTTGTTAACTGGTCCTCTTATGTGGGAGCACCAGTATATGTTGGGTACTGACTTTTTATACTAGTCATATGAGGCTTAGAGAGGTGTTACACGCAGACTGCTGCTGATTGTTTAATTAAAACACGTGATGTTTTGACAAATTGTAAATACTTCTATTGTACAGCCAAGTCATTTGTTTATATTTAGAAATAAGGGAAATGTGTAACATTTCTGTGTTTTAAGAGAGAGCTTTTTGAATGGTTATACTGCAAAACCTGCTCTTTTTTTCCACTGTCATCAAATTCTTTTCCGATAAAATGATGCCACTGTATCACTGTATTCCATGTCACTTAATGGCCCTTGTCCAGGTACTGACCAATTGTTTACTGAGTGTAGAGCTCAGATTTTACCAGGTATTTATGATGTCTGTCCAAGACAACAAGGGATGATATGAAACTATTAAAGTTAAAATGCATTTACATGTATATGATTGTAAAACAAGAGGGAAATACTAAGGATGATTTCATAAGTTTTCAAGTTTGATAGTGGCCTATGGGGGTAGGGGCAGATAAGTAAGCATTACTTGCATTCAGCAATGGGAATTGTAATATTTTTGAGCAGACACAGACTTGAGCATTTATAGACATGATAAAAGTAAGTTTGAGTTTATGCAGTGATTCCATGTTTTAGTGTATAAGTGGAACATGATAAAAGTATTTATTCTAAGAATGATCATACTAAAAGTGAAATGTCAGTGTTGTCAGAGTTTTAATATTTCTTTTACTGGCTATTTTTACAATGATTGTGGTGGTCCAAAAGATTTTATTGTACTTCATTGGATTTCTTTCTTGCATGATCAGATTTTTACTGAAAACAAGATTAATTTTTTAAAGGAATTTTTTATTTGGCAACATATATTTAAATCATTGTCTGGTGTGAATTCTTATAAAATGATTTTTAAAAAATATTTTGAGAGAGAGAGAGATGGAGAGAGAGAATCAATTAGGATACAGTTGTTGTTTTAAGTTCAGAATATGATGGGGGGAAATTTGGATTGCTATTTGTATTTAAAAATGATCAGAGCATTTTTAGCTCTTGTCAAAAATTGAATATCTTGTTTTCATTGAAAGAAGCATGAAATGCCAAAAACAGGATATAACTACATGAACAAAATATATATATGAAAATAAAAAGTTTCATTAAATTGTCATTATTATATAGTCTTGTGTTTTCTTTTAAGCTGAAGAGGTGGAGAATCATGCACATTTTCATATCATACGCTGGTGATTTATTTTAAAAGGAATTCTGTAAATATTTCTTGAAACATGCAAAATACCGGTATTATAAACAGTGGTTGGGGAAAAAATTATGAAACGAATAAAACATACTTTTTCGTAATACATGTAGTACTATGGAGGAGGGTGTAGTATTCTCCATTATTCATCATGATCCCACCGAGTATGGTCTAAAATATTGGCAAATCGTTTACTTGAGCCACAGAGTACTTACTTACGGTGAATTGGTGCATAATTTGCAACAGAACAGACATACAATCTGAATACTTGGAAAATTACTGTGGGAAATATTCAGTAGGTTTTCTTTCTGATTTACTATAACTTGTATATAAAACAAGATGTGTTTGTGAAACACTATGCGCCCGGCGGCACAAATGTCGAAAAAAGCTATTTTTAGCATAAAGGTCAATTTCAAGGTCGCAAGGTCATTGACGGAATCATTTGAAAGAACTTGTTTAGTGGAGTATGCATACCAAATATGAAGTCCCTATCTCTCATGGTTCAAAAATTATGGTTAAGGTTTTAAAAAGCTATTTTTAGCATATAGGTCAAGGTCACAAGGTCTATGACATTGGTGTCATTCAAAGGAGCTTAATGAGTGAAGTAAGCATACCAAATATGAAGTCTCTATCTTTCATGGTTCGAAAATTATGGCGAAGGTTAAAGTTTGAAGATTAAAAAGCTAGTTTTTAGCATATAGGTCACAGACAAGGTCATTGTCATTAGTATCATTTGAAAGAGTTTTATTAGTGGAGTATGCATACCAAATATGAAGTCCCTATCTCTCATGGTTCAAAAGTTATGGCGAAGGTTAAAGTTTGTAGACAGACAGGACAAAAACAATATACGCCCTGGATCTATCGATCCAGGCGCATAACAAATATAAGTCAAACTATTTAAAAATCTTGAGCATGAAAATAAAAATTGATCATGCACTGTAACTAAGCTAATACTTCAACTCGCCCATACTCAGCATAACAGATGCTAGTTTCACTCCTGAGATGCTAGTTTTGAGCTTTTGCATTGACATATTGGACTGCTGCTCTTCAACATCAGACATAGATACAATACAGAAGTTTTTAGCAGTAATTCACACCAGACGTAGTCAGAAAATGCATATTTTTGCAGTTTTGAGCAAGTTATTTGGTTGATTGAGACTTTGGGAGCATCCAAACTCATTTTTCCATGACTGAGATGACAGGAACTCTACACCAATTAATTGCTCTAAATTTTGATTAGCCAATTTATGTACATATATTACAGTATTAAAGTTACAACTTTCATTAAAAACACATACTAGAAAAGAATTCTGGTTATTCACAATTAGATCCAACACTTTATAAAGTTCAAAGTATCTTTCACAATTAAAGCTCTATTTCAGAAAACGGTCCTCCAATGTCTACAGTATCTCTGTGCCTGTTCTACATAAGTCCTCCAATGTCTACAGTATATCTCTATGTCTCTGTTGTATAAGTTCTCCAATGTCTACAGTATCTCTGTGTCTGTTGTATAAGTCCTCCAATGTCTACAGTATCTCTGTGTCTGTTCAATAAGTCCTTTAATGTCTACAGTATCTATGTGTCTGCTGTATAAGTCCCCCAATGTCTACAGTATCTCTATGTCTGTACTATAAGTCCCCCAATGTCTACAGTATCTCTGTGTCTGTCCAATAAGTCTTTTAATGTCTACAGTATCTCTGTGTCTGCTTATAAGTCCCCCAATGTCTACAGTATCTATGTGTCTGTTGTATAAGTCCCCCAATGTCTACAGTATCTCTGTGTCTATTGTATAAGTCCTCCAATGTCTATAGCTTCTCTGTGTCTGTTGTAAAAGTCCTCCAATGTCTACAGCATCTCTGTGTCTGTTCTATAAGTTATTCAATGTCTACAGTATCTCTGTGTCTGTTGTATAAGTCCTCCAATGTCTACAGTATCTCTGTGTCTGTTGTATAAGTTCTCCAATGTCTACAGTATCTCTGCGTCTGTTGTATAAGTTCTCCAATGTCTTCAGTATCTCTGTGTCTGTTCAATAAGTCCTTTAATGTCTACAGTATCTCTGTGTCTGTTGTATAGGTCAGGTCTTATACAATAGACACGGAGATACTGAAGACATTGGAGAACTTATACAACAGACACAGAGATACTGTAGACATTGGAGTACTTATACAACAGACACAGAGATACTCTAGACATTGGAGGACTTATACAACAGACACAGAGATACTGTAGACATTTGAGGACTTATAGTACAGACATAGAGATACTGTAGGCATTGGAGGACTTATACAACAGACATAGAGATACTCTAGACATTGGAGGACTTATACAACAGACACAGAGATACTGTAGACATTTGAGGACTAATAGCACAGATGCTGAGACACTGTAGACATTGGCGATTGTATAAGTCCTCCAATGTCTACAGTATCTCTGTGTCTGTTGTATAAGTTCTCCAATGTCTACAGTATCTCTGTGTCTGTTCAATAAGTCCTTTAATGTCTACAGTATCTCTGTGTCTGTTGTATAGGTCAGGTCTTACACAATAGACACGGAGATACTGTAGACATTGAAGGACTTATACAACAGATGCTGAGACACTGTAGACATTGGCGATTGTATAAGTCCTCCAATGTCTACAGCATCTCTGTGTCTTTTGTATAAGTCCTCCAATGTTTAAAGCATCTCTGTGTGTGTTCTATAAGTCCCCCAATGTCTATAGTATCTCTGCGTCTGTACTATAAGTCCTCAAATGTTTACAGTAATTCTGTGTGTATTCTATAAGTCCTCCAATGTCTACTGTGTCTCTATGTCTGTTGGTATAGGTACTTAATTCTAACACCTTCCTAATCTTTAGAACTTGTAATCTATGAAATGTAAGGATCACTAATGACAAACCACAATCATTTATCTTACTTATGTAATAAAGGGTCATCACGAAGTCCTCCCAATATCAAACACAACTCCAGCATGATATACTGTGTCTTATATTATAACTGTACTTCTCCAAATTTTGAAGATGCATCTACTTATAACAATGACCCTTGTAATGAAGTCACATTTGGATACCCTACAGCAAAAGCATTTCAACAATATTCCCATTATATTATGTAAGCAGGGTAGATATAGATGGAGATTATAGAATTACTATTATAAAACAAACAATGTCATATTCTAATAGACTGTTGAGACTATAGGCACCCAAGTGTCACCCAAAACATCCAGAAGCAGGTTTCTCCATTATATGCTGTCCAATTTTAAGTTTTTCACCCCTTCAACTTTTCAGTGAATAACTCAATGCAACTTCTTTACTACATATTCCATGCTAAAATTCAGAGTTTCATATGAGACACATATTTGGCCAATACAGAAATAAGGAGACCTACCTCATTTATATGTTTGTATGTCTTGATGAGATCGACGCTGAGTTTACGGAGTGGTGCCGTACTGGGTTCACGGAAGGAGACGGGAATGCGGTTCTGCATGGCCACCACCTCCTGTTGCTGAAGGTCGGCCATGATATCTAACTGGTCACTGCCAGCTATCCTATGGTAAAGCAGCCCTGCCTCTCCAGCATGGCGAGCCTTCGACAGCTGACCTACAAAAAACAGTCCACACTCAATAAAACTGGCAATGGAACCAAATAAACACAGATTTAGTTTAAATTTAATCGTTTTCTAATAATAAACCAGATTAATTCTCATAACACTATAAATACTAATTCTTGGAAAATTCAAATTAAAACCGCTGATTCTTGCCTAAATCATTTAAAAACAACAGAAGGTGATGATGAAAACCACCTTTCTCCATCTCCCCCCATACAGTACAGGATAAATTTAGCCTGGCTCTGTTTAGCTGATATCTTAAGCTTCTTATGGACTGATGATTATAACTTATTGATCAGACTTATAATTACTATGTGTTTACTCCTCCTCACAACTTGACACTTCCTTATTCAATGTAAAATATCATCAAACCAATATCACATTGTTACAGGAATAATATTTTAATCAACACAGAACTTATAAGGGGTTTCATTTTATGGTATTAATATTTCATGCTGGAGTCCTCCCTGTAGCTCAATGGATACAGTGTGTCTATAAAGTTAGTACCAGAGACCTGAGGGGGATGGTCTGGTCACCTTGTGGAGAGGACAGCGTACAGTACAGATCTAAAGAGTTAGTGACCTGTAGTAGGAGAGTGGTCAATTGGTTGGACTAAAGTTATCCCCTGCTGTGACCGTCTGTCTGACCAACAGCTGGTGTTGTACAGATCTACACTGTATCTGATGAGTGAAATGATGTACCTGAGTTGCTTGTATGGACCAATTACAGAGTGCAGTGTTGTACAAATGACAACTAATGACACTGGTGATGTATAACACAGTACTGAGATTTACTTTGTCATCAGTACGCAGTATTGAGGAAGTGTAACCTGATGACACAATGACCTACGACTAGCAGGATCAATCTAGTTCTCTGATTACATAACACACACATGTATAAAAATTTACTTTTGTTTTGTACACCTATTCTACTAGCAATTCAAATAACAGTTCATGTAGTATCTCCACAGGTAAACAGAACCCTGAGAATCGTGTGACAGACCTGGAAGCCTGTAGTTCATCTACCTCTGATACGTACAGACAACTCAGACAAATGAATCAGCTGGACGTCCCACAATACACACCACCTCCCCAGGGAACCAATCACAGAACTGACCCACCAGCATTGTTTTCACTTACTGAGTCACCTCAATTATCATCATTACTCAAGGCCTGTCAAATTCTCCTGTCCAACCAGACCATCCATCAAGTTAGGAATGTGTAGACAACCTTCTAATACACAGATTTCATCATGTATCAGTCCAGGCTTAGGTTTTATATGTTTTGTTTATGCGTCATTCAATACTGGTCTCATTCAACTTGGCTCCAAAACAATAATCTAGTGCCCGTCTAATCCCATTCTGTATATATGTAATGTATAGATTTTCCCATTCTAATTCATATGGACTTTGTCAATCACTAAAAGTAGTAAATTTTATTATTACTATCAATTTTCACTTACTTTGAATTTGCAGAGAAATTCCACCATATTTATAAATGTATATTCATGCCCAAATTTGTAAACCTATATTAAATACCCACAATGACTTGTTTCTAAATACAAGCATGCCAAAACATGTTGTACAGTTTTCCCACAATTTCAAGTAGCAATGCCATGTGAAAATTTGAACAACAATCATGGTTAAAGGTATATTGACTCAGAATAATCAATTAAAAGCATTTTTAATGATGCTCTTTAAAAGCTTTTCCGACAGGGATTTTTAATTTTGGGGTTAATCAATACTGACACACAGGAAGTGGCAAGAAAAAACAAAACAGCAAAGCATGGTGGGAATTATTGCTGCCCCTAAATGCTGGGAAAAAAGTGTGGGTTTGTAGAACACTCAATATCGGATCAATAAAGAATCTGCAGCCCTGTGGCAGAACAGCATAGCTCATTAATTATGTATCAATAGAGTACCTGGACTTAATTAGAAGGCCCCGATCTGTTATCAGAGACACTACCCAGGCTCTCTGTTTGTTTACTCATCTTAGGATACAAAAATCATGAGAATCAATTTTTTCTCAGAACAGATAAATTTTCAAAAGAAATTCTTTACTTTTTTTAAAATGAAAAAAAATCTATAATTAGAGAAGCAATTTCTGTTAGAAGTAAAAATGCATTGAGTTGCTTGCTTTCATGCAGCTATTTTTAGTGCACAGATTCTGAATCACTGGCTTCTGAACAGGGGATTTTTTTTGGTCGTTAATATTTTGTGTCAAAAGCACGGATGAGCTGGCTTCTTGAACACAAAGTACCAAACAACCAAAAAATGTGTCATCTTTGCGTTATCTAGGTGACAGGAAATGTCTCAATGTTGTAAGAATTTCACAAGGATGAACACAAACAAATAAATGAATCAGCTACCGCAAAAAAAAAGTCCAAAATATGAAAACATTTCCCATCAAAGTGGCTTTAAGTCGACTTGTGGTCTAGACTCTCTGCCATCCACCTGTATCAGAATAATGGGCAGGTATAGAGCACCTGCTGGGGTTCACCTGAACTGCAGGCTCAGTAAATAAATGACAGGTAACAATTAAAAGACTCACCTACAAATTCTACTGTCCAAGTCATAGAGTGTCTACACACACAGAAAATTATATCAACAATTTCTGTCCCATAAAGGATGCTTAAACTACATATACATCTGTTGCATTAAGAACTCAACACCAACCAAGCTGAACCTTGAACTAACACATCTGAATAGCTGAATAATATTTGCATTAATTATATACCTATGTCAAGTCTATCTAGATAATCCAATCCCCTCTCTACCTGCGGGATGACAGAGAAATTAAGGAATTTCTCTTTAATCTTACAGAGCCCTACATCTCTCCTTCTTCTCTGTGTAGACGGATGTTTTGATTTCTCCCTTTTCCTTCTTAAAAATCTGACATGGTTGGGGTCATCGTAACCGTCGTTGTAAACGTTGACCTTGCCCTTTTTATGGCTACTCTCGTCTCCTTGACCCTGGGCCACTTTCCTCTTCTTTTTTGCATAGTACACCTGAAACAGTATAAAACATACAATGAAATACATGTAGAACTTGTGACATACAACAGTTCAAACCTGTCAAGTAAAACTACAAACCACAACAAACACAGTTACAATCAACATCAAAATATTATCTTTGAAAATATAGGCTATACTAATCATTCATTAACTTCACTGCTTTCATTCTTACTTGCAAACTTTTTAAAATGATTAAATTTGAAATGATACCAAGCAATATATGTGTAAGACTGGCAATCTCAAACAGACTGGCAATCTCAAGCCAATAAACCCAATCTACACAGACTATTTACCTCCTCCTGTGGCACATTAAAGTCCAACTGAATCACAGACAACGGCATAACAAATCACTCTCTCTGTAGCAAGTAAATGTTCTGTTTGACCTCCGCTACACTATCAGATAGTCTTAGTACATCTTCAGTACATACAAACAATGGTCTCTTTTTCACTATAGTCAACCCATATTCAAATCTCTTACAAACCACTTACAAACTGTTCAAGTCATGCTGAATCACAAAATGGCTCAAAATCAGAAAATTATTGAACCATCAATGAACAAAAAATTTGTCAGCTCAGCAAAAAGTCCAACTGCTGGGCCTGAAAGGTCATAGGTCATTCAACAGGTGCCAGAATACAGGTGTGACAAAAACAACAACAAAAGACGTCTCCCCCTCTCAGTCATCAAAGGAGGGAGCCTGCTCTCCAACCTGCTGGCTAATTTGTTTCACTACTCAGTTGACTGGCCAGCCAATGACTGCTGGGATACACAAAGTAAAGGGGATACACCTTCAAGTTCAAAGCTGTATGATAGATGTTACACACATCAAACAGTGAGGTGAGGGGTGTAGTTAGCACAGTATGGCCAGGTTTTCACTTTCTGTTGGTATAGGTACTTAATTCTAACACCTTCCTAATCTTTAGAACTTGTAATCTATGAAATGTAAGGATCACTAATGACAAACCACAATCATTTATCTTACTTATGTAATAAAGGGTCATCACGAAGTCCTCCCAATATCAAACACAACTCCCAGAGAAATTTAGGAATTTCTCTTTAATCTTACGGGGCCCTACATCTCTCCCTCTCCTCTGTGTAGTAGGATGTTTTGATTTCTCCCTTTTCCTTCTTAAAATCTGAATGACATTTTGTTTGTTCTTTCCCTATTATTTAATCTTCCTTTAATTACATCACAACAATAGAAGTCTTCCTCATCTTAAGATCTTCATGTGCTAGGCTTACTGCCTGCTTCCTTCTTTCTTGTAATTTTTTTTGGGGTTAACATTTAAATGCTTTACAGTATTAAAAATAATAGTCATAAAAGTAGACTTTACAAACTGTAATTATTTTCATTCATGAGTCTACTTATGATTTTCAAGCCTTGTACACTATGAAGAGTTATTTTGAGCTTGATTTAATGAGTCTACAATTTGAAGTGGTTTAATGCCGATTTCCCGTAATAGCTCTGGCACCCATCCCTAACAGCCTCAGCAACAGAAACGAGGGGGCGGTATCTATGTTTAGCCTTCAGTGTGTGAAGTATCCGAGAGCCTGTTTCGTTATATTGACAGGTAAGAAACATCATTGATGAAGACAATCCTGCCAGCAACATAAAATGCTCGCAATATTATTGATATTTCTCCACTACTCTGTTCTAACAAGCATGCTATGTACATCAGCTGACTTTTGTTTTCATCACATGACCAGAGAAGTATTCATAAATCTTCAGCCAATCAGAGGATGGGTTATGTTCACTGACCCAGTTGTTGCCAGGCATTGTTGCTATTAATAGCCAGATAGAGTTCCTGGCTTGTATGTCATGTGATCAGAGTTATTTCAGGTCATTCAGGGTTGAAGGTGATTATGCACTGCAAAATGAGGCCACCCACAGGTGATCTGCTAATGGCGGGCAGGTAAATACACTAAGATATGTATTTACTTGTAATCTCTTAAATAGCTGATTACACAACAGAAATGGTCCGTTTTGTTTATTCAGATCTACGTCTTGTCTATTGATAAAAGGCTACAGAACAGTGCAAGTTTTGACTTGCTGTTTCACAGGTAAGATAAACCTGAGGATTTCACAGAAACATAGGTATAAGCTTGATTTCTAAATTCTAAGATCAAGGGCACTACTTCCTTGGATAGACTATATTTAAAGCCATTGTAGCTAGTGACAAAGAGGATGAAAAAACTTCCTGAATAAGATGCCGGAATTCCTTGCATTCATTTGGTTTTCAGAAAACAATCCTGGCATACCTACATGATAAGTGTGAACAATGACTGGGTGAAAGTTTCTCGCTTGAGCGAAGAGGAGTTATGCTGTCCTGCAAAACACCTGAGCAGAGAGGTCTACACCAATAATTACTCAGTAAATGTGTATTTATACAACCTGGCATAGTCCAGATATAGGATCTGTGGTCATTTTTGTACATGTCATGACCAACAAATAACCTCAGGACGAAAGGACAATTTCATAAGCCACGACTCGTCAATGGTCATGATTGGGACCATTTTCTAAGCAATAATACCATCAATATAATTAACCGTACATTTAAAGAAAACAAAACTCTGATTAACAGAAGTACAAATGTACTGCAAAGCCTTTAGCTGAACCAACTCACAACTATCATACAAAAGAGCATGTTTTCCCCCAATGTACTGAGATTAGGTTGTACCTAGAGGTACCATTTCATGTAGTCTTGTCATTCAGTCCTACACACAGCCCTTATCACATCTCGTCATGAATGTAGATTCACTTGTGGGTAACCAGACGCAACAGAACTTGATAAACTTTAAAACTTTTGTCAATGGGACTTGACACTGCAGTGATATATGAAGAACCTGTACATTTCCGATTACCTACTCAAGTAAATATACTCCCTTTCAATGGATAATTCTTGTGTCAGACAGACATATATTTCCAGTGATAGGTCATGTAAAAAATTGAATTTTTCCAAACATCTTGTTGAACAAAAGAGAACATCATCAGAAATCATTAACCCAAAAGAGTAGAACAGTGGCCTACAATTGAAATTGATAATGTGACAGAGAACACCATCTGAGACACTCAAGTCTCAAATCTTTACTCAGAAATGAACTAAAATTCATATACATATATCCACTCCAGTTATTATTCAGACTTTCAATTAATATACATATGTACAATTAAAAGATTTAAATTACAAAGTATTTTTCATATGTATCAAGTATTAGTCAAAAGTGATCTACATTTCAAACTTGATTGACTGATGGAATTTATTCAAACTTAGAACCATTCATTATCTGTCATTCTTGATCTCTATATAATCAATCAATTTTTCATCAAAGGTATAATTTTTATTAAATAGTGAATACTTCTGTTTGAAATTTCAAATAGGCAATGAGGTATGACTTTGATCAATGTAAATTTCAATTAATTTTAATACATATCAATTTCTCAAGTTCATTTAATAGAATTATGAGAAGTAGTTTAAAATTTAGGTTCATTTGAATAAATTGTTCATCATTAACACCCCTACCAAATATTTCTAGAGTACCCTCACACACCAAGTAAGGTTTAGTAGGTACAAAATTAGGTCAGATACCAGGCCAATCATTCAAAACAAAGGGAATTTCTCCTAATCCTAGGGATTAATGGACAGTATTAATTTGATTAATTAATACGTAGGCTGTGTACTCAGTCTCTGTACCACTTGCCCTCACCGAGATACCCAATTCTACCCCGTGATGATTTAGCGAGCCTAATCATCCGACATTAAAGTCAAGCTCGGTGATCGGTCTCTTCTCCAGCCAGAGACCTGCAGGAATCGGCCGATCAATACAACATGTTGTGTCAGAGGAACACAAGGTTCATATAACCATGGAAACCCATCAGTTTTGTCAATATCATGGCTCAGTCTAGATCTCTCTCTCTCAATTTTACATGTGCTCTGGGCCAAAAGTAATTCATCATTAGAGAAATAGCTGCCTCATCAACCTACATCTAGGACTTGTCAAGTCATTACAAGAATCTGCTTACATCATGTTTGTTATATAATCTGAAAAATTCTAATTATCTAACTTCCTTTGTTATAAATGATATTAAATGTATTAACCATTTATGATACCCTCTTTAAAGGTTGCTATTTACTTAAATCAGAGTTGGTTCAGTACAAAACCCTTCCTAAAGAGACAAAACAATTTCAAGCAAAACATGTCTAAGTTCTCTTAATTTCTTAAGGAATTTTAGTTTTGTTTGTTTTTTCTTTATAATTAATTAGTTTTATTTGTTTATTCTTTAGGATTAATGTGTAGTTATTGGTCAACCAGGCTTACAAAATGACATACAGTCCCCCAGCATCAATAGCTCTGTTGCCTAACATTAAATCATCTTAGGTCTCAGTTAAGGGTCATTTAAGGACAGTCACAGAGACTGTTTATAACTTGTACATATCTAACTAAGACTTAGGTACTCTGCACATTGAATACTAACGTTTTAGTCGTATGGCCTGGGTGTAATATTCTTGCTCCTGCTTCAACCAATGACTCCTTGTCAAAACTAAACGATCATCCAACGCACCCGTATCCATGGTAATTTCCACTCTTTTCAGGACCATCCACCTTAATTTTTGTCCATCATTCCCTTTGCACAGAAAAATTCTCGCATAAAAGCAAGGATGCAATTAAGAGAATCCAGTGACATAATCACATGTAAACACTAAGTGGTGTGAACACACTTCAGATTTCAATCAATTGAAATTTCATAAAAAATATGAATTTTTATAACAATTAAGTTTTCTGGTTACAGAGTATATTGCACAACATATTTAGTTTGTCTGTGTGTCACCAACATGACAGGATGAGAGCCTGGTAATTTGACAGCAGTCAACTGGTAAGCTAAAAAGCGTCACAATTAGGTGCAGAGAAGCCTGAATCATAGTCCCCAGCTGATGCTGGTGACAGGTTGCTGTCCTCCGAGAGAACCATACTGTTGTTTGTGACACTGTACAATAACAACAATCTCTGTCAAGTCCAGACCGTATTATAACTGTGTCAAAGCAGAAGCTTGGGAGGATGACCTAATCACTTCTATAAATACTGAAGTCTGTCGTTTATCACTGCAGCAGTAGCATCAGTCACCATGTGAACTAAGGTAACCTTAATTCATGCTTCCTGTCTGACGATAGCTTTACTACTTGTGCATTCACGCTTTTTAGTTTACAGGTGTCATTTCCCACACACACAGTTATGATAAAAGCCTCCCTTTAAATTGGGATCAGGCACGAAAACTCTGTCCTCACCCTCCAACAAGATTAAGGATACGGGATGTATTATGCAGTCTGGCACATCTCTTGCTCCCAACATCCAATGACAAATACTCCATAATTGGCTGACAATTCATCTCTGCTTCAGGGCAATGCAGGATTTAAACCAATCCAAACACAGCTTACATCCACAATATGGCACACTTCTCTGTCTGGTCAATATGTAATGAAGTCTACCTACATAATACAAATGGGGCCATCCTTGGGAACATCTGTCAAACATTCACTTTTACTTTAAAAATTCTGCATTTTTATTAAAGCTTAGGAAAAATAAATGGGATTTATGACTTACATAAAGAAAGTTATCATAATAGTCTGAAAATTAAGCCCCTTGTAACTGATTTTCTGGATTTGGCAGAATGGCTGTTTGAAGCCTCCCCTGGCCTCTTACATAACACACTGGGGAGAAAATGTGATTCTGATCAGCTGTTTAAGAAATATACACAGTCTATATTCTGTAACAGAAGAATGCCAGGAATTCTATTCCACAGCTGCCTTATCTATCAAATTCTAATCCCTTTTTTCTGTTTCAGAGCTCATTCATAAAAATTGGATTGAATGGCACTGGAATAGGTTCAAAGTGCGCTTTCATATTTTCATAGGATCTAACAAGTACAAATGACACAATCATTTCCAAAGCACACTTCCTTCTCTATGAGGTACCGATTTTCTAAATTTTCATTCAAGTAGAAAGTCTTAATTTAATAAATTATGAAAACAAAAATTTTCTCCTTTAACTTTTAATTTCTTTCTTTCTCCAAAAATACTCTACGGAAAAACTCTAAGGATCTTATCATATAATAGCAGGTTTAATTTTTTCTTAATTGGTTTAAAAGATGATAATAAATTTGTATCACAAGAAATATGATTCATTAACATGATAAACACTTGAATTTCATTTTATTTCTTTAAAAATAGGGAAAAATGCATGTAGCACTTGTACATAATATTTTTTTTTTTTGAAAAGCAGTCAAAACACTTATCATGAACTTAAATTGTAATACATGAACATCTAGTACATAAAATTAAAACTTTAACCTGCCTTGCTGTGCTATTAAACATGCTATTAAACATATTTTAATTTAAGTACATTTTTGGTGGACCCTTTTCCCAAAGCCTGCGAAAAAAAAATATTTGCCCAATCTACAATTTAGAATTTATCAAATTTATCTACATTATGTGTTGATTAAAAAATTTGTATTAAATTTTAGTTACATTTTTTTCACAAGCAACTCAAATTCTGATGTTTCAAACATTTTCCTAAACATTATTTTTTCAAATCAACTGACTTGAGTCCCAGTATCAATTTATTTCACCTATGAGCATACACCCTAGCCATTTGTAAACCAACAGCAGAGGTAAGAATGTCTGCTCTAGAGTTGTGAAGTAAGGAGTTGATCTTTACGCTGCGGGTTCGAATTCTACTGTGGTAAGTGGAGACTGGTCCTTCAGATGAGACTGTATAAAGCCAGGTCCTGTGTCTCAGTAGTATTTGCTTTAGAGTTGTGTATTAAGGTGTTGTTCCTCACAATTGCTGGTTTGAATCCATTGTGTTAAGAGACGAGTCCCTTGGATGAGAGTCAGAGACTGTCTTAACTGAAGTTCTGTGTTGCAGTAGTTGCATGCAGAAAAAAGATCCCTCACTGTGCAACAATCAAAGCAGGTACAAGTCTAAATTTACAGCCCCCAACGGCAAGTAGCATTTCAATACAAGTGAAAAATTCTCTAAGGGATAATGTCAATCACTGAATTCAGCAAATCCATGCTTAAACCCTCTCTACACTCATGTACATACTACAACCTTTTATACTTATAAATATAAACTTGACCACAACAAACTAAATGTAGACTGCAAAATTCTATGTACGGCCACAATTAATAAATTGTTAAATTGCTTAGGCATTGCATATTAGGCTTTATATGTTTGGGTAAGTAGGTTGGTAGGGATTTTTTTTTTTTTACAATATCAATTTCAGAAATATGGCACATATTGTAAGTATCATTATCCGGGCATCATGGGTTCCTGATAGTCTAATAGCAACCGCAGCCCAAATTCCCAGTTTTGTCATTGAACTTCAAATCCTAAAATTTTGTGTGGCGCAGTGGTTAGAGTGTCTGCTCTAGAGTCGCAAAGTAAGGAGTCAATCCTTACATTGCAGGTTTGAATCCCACTGTGGGACGTGGAGACAAGTCCTTTAGATGAGGTCCCGTGTCAGTAGGTGCTTGCACAAAAAAGATCCCTCACTGCTCAATGGCCCTGAGTGCCAACTAGAGGACAAAATTTGTAGCTCTCCACTGGCAAGTGGTGGCATCTCCATATGAATGAAAAATTCTGAGAGGGATGTTAAACAACACACAGTCAATCACTTAATTTTTTTAACTTTTAGGCCATAAAAAAAATTCCTGCATTCTCATCCTCACTTTTTGAAAAATTGAGGTGGGTGGGCTGGTTTTATTTTATTTTTTGCAGATTTTTATTAAGACCAATAAAGACAAAGAAAAACAGATATTAAAAAAAATTAGGGAGATGGTAAAAAAATGGGCGGGCAGGGATAAGAATCTAGGACTATTTTTATGATGGCCTTAGTATGTACATACATGAATGCATGACATTAAAAATTGCTGACATTAACGCTTGTATTCGTGACACACATTTATTCAACATCAATTAAAAGTAACTAAAAATCTTACTCTACAAATCTTAAATGAATACTGAGAACTGTACTTTCACCATCAACAAACTTCTACACTGTTCATCTGTTGTATCTAAACTAAACATTATTGATATCAAGTATTATGTGGTTAGACATGTTAGAGGATGTTTATAAATGCATTGGATGTTTTCAATGAAGAAAACTGAAGAGTTTCATAAAAACAATATCAATCCAAATAACAAATACATCTACATTTAGGTCATTATGATTTACCCAATACTACAGTGTTTACAGAGTTACCGTCCTTGGTAATGGCCAACTGTAAACAGATAGCGATTACATTTTATGTTCCAAATATTATTATTATTCATTTAAAAAAATCTTTTCACATTCTACATGATTTAGGAAACTCAATATTCTTCAAAATATACTTCAAAATCAAGGGAGAACCCCCATATCCATATTTTGTACATGTGTCCAGGAGAGCTCCAAAACATGTCTGGACCAAGTCAGGGGCGTTTGAATCTTACCTGTACAAAATTCTCACATAAAACTCCCTTTAATCATCTACTGTTTTTATCAAATGAACAAATAAAAATAATTCTGAAAAGCTCAAGAGCAAAGTTGTAAAAGGAAATCAAGAAAATACTAAGGAGTCGAATTTTGACAGCTGGGGACGAGCACATGTGGGAACCCGAATGAATGACACTGAAAACAAATTCAAATTTCTTCTCTATGAGAGGGTAAAAGTATAAAATTATCAATCACTTACCTTTCAATTGACTTCTTCTGAATTCTGAATAAAAAGTGTAGACATTTGGGCTCCCAAATCTTTGAATTTCAACATTCAAATGTGTACACTAGAATTTTGACCTCCTCGATGATCAAGGCAACGCGGAATGGCGCGCATTTACAACATTTGAATTTTCAGAAAGATAGAAACAATTCATTGTAATTAAAATCATAACATCAACTTTCATATACTGATGTTACATATTGGGTTATTCTATTTATTTTATCTACACATTTTTTTCACTTTTTCTTCATAAATTATGATCGGCAAATCTCGTATTTCAAAATGGCGGACACACCGACAACAAGCGAAAGCGCGTTCTATGTTTAGATGAGAATACCTGTGACGTCAGAAGAGGCACATAAAGGATGTTCAAATTTTGTGAATTACATTAAAATATTTTTAGTGTATTTTTTTCTTTTCGTATATGATTGGCCACATAAAACAATATCACCGATCGAGAAGAAATAAATAGAAAAGAATTAAAAAATATTTTACAAAGATGTCATATTATTTTTTAAAGAAATAAATATATTCCCTTAGAACCAAAACTTATGTTTTTCTCTATTTTTAGAATGGTGCTTCCACCAATTCCATATAAGGAAGATGTCGGAAACAAGGAATTTTTCAAATTAATAAATTAACTTCGAGAAAAGCGACATCAATGAATTTTGTGTTATTTCATTGACATACTGAACACTCTATAACGTTATAGATATATCCTTGCTTCAAAATATATTTCCTCATTTAACATGTGCTATCTTTGAGTTTCTCAGATGGGGCCACTTTCTTCATGTACATTATGCAACCTAGCTTTTTTTTTCTATCAAAATCACGGGAAAAAACTGTTTATTTATTTAACTTAAAAAAAATAATATAAAGTTCAATTTTTTATTCAGGTTATCCCAACAGTGTACATGTACTGAACATATCATTTTTAAAAATGTGTACATAGATTTAAGAGACGAAAGAAAAAAATATGAACGAATTTTTATTTATTTTTAAATTACGATGTTGTAAAAGTTCAGGAATTTGATATTTAGATAATTCATTTCAATACCATGAAGCAGAACGAATTGAAAATGATTTATATTTATCAATTCCAGTATTATAGATTTTTTTAAATTTTTTATTGTTGTTGTTGTCATGTTTGTCCGAGTTTCTTTTTTTTTCTTTTTGGTTGTAGTCTTATACCCTAGATATAATTATCAAATCTTGATTTTACTCATTTTGATGAAACCTGTCTAAGAAAAAGAGGATTTTGTATATTCTAACACTAACCAAGTTCAGGATTCTGGTCAGTTAAAAAAAATAAATAAAACAGGGGTTCGTGTACTGGGACAGGAGTATAGTCATTAGTACATACTAGTACTCGCAGCTGATACCTTGAGGGTAAAACCCCCACCCCACCCATAACCGAATTTCAAAAAAAAAATAGTATGTGAGCCTATAATTTCTCAAAACTAAAGATTTAATTCCCCGTCAAATACTCCATTACTTCGTTTTTTATGGAACTTGAATAGATTGTATTTTTTCTCACGTTTAGCTTAAGTTAACATTGGCCCTATATCAAACCATAACGCTACAGATTTGCAGCTGGGGGGGGGGCATACACAGCTTTAGAGTAAGAATAAAATTATGCTTGGTAGTACGTAACCACTGTTAATTGCTAAAACGTCGTTGATATATCGAAATGTCGAGTTAAAGGTTCTTCTGTATATGCATCGTCGGAAACCCACGTTCTGTCTCGATCGTCGGAAACCCACGGTCGGTCTCCCTTTTCTTACCTCCCGGAAGCAAGAGAAGCCAGACCGACCGTGGATTTCCGACGATGCTGTATATGTAGATTAAGTTTTGAAATAAATTCTGCTTTAAATGAATAAAAAAAAGCCTTCTGATAATGGGATGCAATATGGCATCATGGGTATTCTGACAGATTGGAAGACTTGATCTCCAAACACTAGATATAGAACTAGATATTGTCAATCAGAAATTCAAGCACCTTTTTAACACCAACTTCGGAGTGCTCGTTTGTACATTCAGAATGCTTTATATCAAAATAATTTTTCAGATGACCAGTGGCAAAGTAAAAAAATCTACGAGTTCTATTTTTATAGAAAAAGCAATTGTTTATGATGTTAAAAGACCGGGACTTTGAGTTTTCATAATATTGATAAAATTTTGTGATTTCAAATTTTTTTGAAGTTCTTTGTTTTTTAAGTATTCACATCTAATTTACACCACTTCATTTTATTGTTTAAACGATGGCTTTGTTTTCCAACTGCTTCATATATCTTCATACAAGGCAATTCCGATGGAGTCTGTCACATCTCTTCCATACTCAGATGTTTTACTAACGGTAGATCAACGCCTTTGGCAACCAACAACTAACTTATAAGAAAAAAGGGATGCCTTTCTGTAATCAGCTTTCTTCAATATTCCACCATAACCTGCGAATGGTGTTCTATAAAGGATTAATTTTTAAGTTAAGATAGTCTACTGCCATATATGTTGATGTTACAGGACTTTCAACAGACTTGTATAAAGACAGCATTTCTGATTTTCTGTAATCGTTATGATGACCATGTTTGGAAATGCACCATTATATATATAGTTGGTTCGTATGAGGACTGACATGTTTCATACATTACTTCAGAATACTCTATTTTTCTGATCAGTCTAGATATCACGGCGGATGTGACCGATCGACATGGGTTGCCTACTATTTCTGAGGATCTGATCTCACTATTGGTGTTTCCAGAGGTTTGTGATTTTCTTCTTTTTCTCAGTTTATTTATATCTCGTTTCAATATATGAGTGAAGAATTTGACAGGGATGTTAAATAATCATACAAATGAAACATATGGTGATCGAACAGTATTCTAAATCAAAAGTCCAGAAAACAATACAAATAGGAGCAGAGTAAACACGGACCTCCTAAACATCAGATGTAGGATCAGGTGACATAGAGGAGTGAGCATCCCCTGCCGACCTGCCACACCCGGTGTATGCTCCTTGCTACCGCATCACTAGAAAGCGAGGCAGTATAAGTTCTCTATATACTGTCCGCTACACTTCCCCCCGCTCAGGGAAGCTTCGACCCAAAGCTTAGCATGAGTTCTCTCTGAGTGTCTGGGCCTCTTCAGTTACGGCAACCAATGCCGTTCCCGGACACGAAGTCCGTACATGGAGACGAAGTCCTAGCCTTAGAGCTACCTGAATCAGGTCGGAACCTCTTCAGTACGGCAACCCCTGCCGTCCACAGACACGAAGTCTGTAAATGGACACTAAGTCTTAGGTCTGAGACTTCCTAAGCAGGACACCAGACACCAGAGTCACTACGCTGCCACCAATTTTGTAACGTGAAGCGGTCACCCAAGCAAGGGTTAAACAGGCTCGCCGTTGCTTAACTTGCCTGAAATAGAGGGAGACTACCGCATCACTAGAAAAGATAGCTCACTAGCGAGGCAGTATAAGTTCTCTATATACTGTCCGCTACAAAACCTAGGCCGCACGTCGCAGTAGATGCTGGCACGAAAAAGAATTCCTCCCTGCTCAATGGCCCTGAGTGCCGAGTAAAGGTCAACATTTGCAGCTCTCTACCGGCAAGTGTTGGCGTCTCCACACGAGATAAAAAATTCTCGAGAGGGATGTTTAACAACAAACAAACAAGCAAGGAATATTCGTTAAAGGGAACGGAAAATGAATAAATTTAAAACTGCTCAGACAAAACAATTTATTTCCATACATCCGTGGTTCACTTCAGTAATCTACAGACAGTATAGATGAAATGTTGCATACACGTATATTTGCATTTATTCGAGTTCCAAATTAATTATAACGGCTAAATTTCAGTTAATTAAATTCAATCTAACAGGCATTCTGAGAGTTTTGTACAAGGAATACATAATGATGACAATCTTGTTTGGACCATCAATTTAATGCTGCACGAACCCGATCTTGAACCCTTTTATAAAAAAAAATTATAATTCCGTCAAAAATCAGCGGAATGAAATGCAAACTTGATATGTAACTCACATACGGACAGACATAGGGACAGACGGACAGACAGACTCGGAGGAAAAATATGGTCCCGTTCAGTTTCATGAGTACGGTAGGGGACTACATACCAAATTCCCATATCAAGGCAAGGATCGAAACATTTTGACATACCTTTACCTAGTAATTAACTAGCCTACCATATTCATGGATTTTAAGGACAGTACATCTTAATTTTTAGTTGCTCGGGCTTGGAATACTTATTCCAGGAATTTTGATGCTTGCTGATGTTGACGTCATCAACGATGAAGTACTGCCCCTGCTACAACAGCTGTCATTCGGTGCGTTAAACGTCGGGGACCTAGCCAAGAATCTGTCTGTGACCTTGATCGTTTTTGGCGCCTTTGTCCTCATTGTCTCCACACTAGGCTGTTGCGGGGCCTTCTGTCAGCAGAAGTGCTGTCTGATCATTGTGAGTTTTCCACAGGTTACCCCACAGGCACTTGTCGTCACATTTTAATGGGGTTATCCCTAACAACGGATGAGATATCCACAGCATTTAACTTCCTGTTTATGACGGTAAGGAACCATCTAAACCAATCGCATCATCTCGGGTCTTTCCGTCAGAGATCGGAAAAACAACTCCGCTAGTCGGAAAGGCCCGAGAAGTTGTGATTGCATCTTAACAAGAATAAAAAGAAGCCAATTGTTTAGATAGGGAAAACTATAAAGAAAAAATATCGTCATATAAACTATATAACTTATCACATAAGAGTTTACATCAAAACATCTTTTATTCTACAACTTATGTTTACAAATATTTGAGCATACACTTAGTCTTGTGCATATCGATATACTAGTATTAACTGTTTGGTATGGAAGAGTCCAAAAATAATAGAATTAAGTTGCTGAAACCTAAAAGCAATGTTACACGAAAAGACAATTATCAAAATTACATTTGTTTAAAATAACATGTGCAAATAATTTTTTCATACTTAGTATATCATTTTTCGTTCATCTTGTTTGTTCAAAAAGAAACCATTAATTTAAAATAAAACGGTTTTAAAATGTACAAATAATTTAAGAAAAATTAAAACTTTTTTATAAGTTAAATAATAAGTATGAACCTTTTTTTCAGCTGGAGTGCTGCGCAGTAAACGCAGTGACGGGACAGACGAATGATTTTGACAACACCCCTTGGATAGCTGGAGCCGGAAGTAAACACATTCCCATCTTTTGTTGTTCCGGTATAGACGCTAATTCCGCTGGCGCCACCTACACGGCCTGTACAGACAGTGTGAGCGCCGGTTACTACAGCATTGTAAGTCTTCATGATGCCTTTTTTCTGTTAAATATTTTATTTCTTATGGCTTATCAGCGACTGAGTGGGTTACTAAGTTGATTTAGAAATAAACCTCTGTCTCTGGACATTGCAAATGACTTGGTTGAAGATATTATAGTCATGCAATATTACATTGTTCCCTGAGTCTATAGCTAGTCGACTTATCCATTACAGTTTTTGAATTTCTTTCAAGCAAACCCCCTGATGTTGATCATTCAATTGAAAGGACCCTTTGGACAATCCCCTCTTTTATGCCATCCAAATGTAAAAATTATGAAAGGGACTGACATATATTTCATAGTCGTTAACTTTGATTCGACCCTGAAATTTTAATAAAAGTCAATATGTTTGACCCTGTTTCATATTTATTTGTTATAACAAGTAAATTGCAATCAAATTGCTGGATGCATGTCCGGTCCTGTTACATGTAAACCGTATGTGTCTTTTGATACTTTGTTTAAAGATCCCCACAATCGATTTTTAAGGCAACTTTCATTGTCGTAATTCAAATTAATAATTATTAAAGATTAATTAATAACTTTTTAAAACACTTTATTGACAGTATAACATGTATTTCCACTCTTTTTTTAGGGTTGTTACGATGCTTTTTATAATCTCATTATGAAGTACTCCATCTACTACATTGCCGTTGGTGTAACAGTACTTATAGTCGAGGTAAGATTAGGCTGCAATGTTAATTAAATAATATAAACACGTTAATGTACACATGTTTAATTTCTATATATTGTATATGGAACTTTGGGCTTTATCTTAGAATCAAAATTCTACTTTTTCAGGTGCTAGGGGTTATCTTTGCCTGCTGTATGTGCAAAAAAATCGGCAAGACGGAAAACGGAAAAATTTAAGGAACAAATGAGGGAGAAAGAGTGATGTAACCACTTTAAAGAGTGCAGTGTATCTGTGATATATTCATTTTATTCTTTTGATTATTATAACATAGACGATATAATTTACATGACATTGTTACTGAAATTTGTTTCAATAAATAATTTTTCAAAAATTGCATCAAGGCATTTTGAAATAGAGAGAATGCTACATCTCACGATTTTTTGTGGTCATTATAGCTAAATTACTTGCGTAATTTCGAAGAAATAACAAAAAATGTTATATATCGTAAAAAAAAAACCCCCCCCCCCCCGCCCCGGTTCCGACGCCTATGATCTGTTACAATCAAACATTCAATTATAGACGATGAAAAGGGCGGGTACGCGGGGAAAACATTGAATTGAAATTCTAGTTTGAAATTCATTTTCAGTCATAATGCTATTTACTTGGGAAGAAGATTAATTTTGTTACTCAAACATCATACGACAGTGTGAAATTAAACATATCGTATTTTCCTATCTTTGCAAAATTAAACAATCTCCGTCAAATTTTAGTCTTGCCTGGAAGAGTTATAGATCTTACAAAATAGACTCGTCTATTAATATGAACAGCACAAAATCTTGGTTGTTCAACAGATTTAACAGATTTACATGGGAGTTACATGTACACGTAATCATTTCAGATTTATCGATAATAAACATTCGTGAAATTGTTGCTTTTTGAATTTCAAAAACGTTTATTATGCAAGTCACAAAATTGACGAGATTGTCGCAGTTGAATAGTTAAAAGTAGGAAAAAAAATAATAGCCCCATTATTAGGTTTATAGTTTCTAGCATTATTATTTTTTTTCATAAGAAAAATTAATATGTTACGTCAAGTGCCTGCGGTTGATACTTATGTTGCCGGTTCGAATCTCAAGGGTACTGTCCTTTACAAAAATCTGAATTTTTCAATTACAAATTTAAATTGAAAATTCAAATTTTTGCAGAGGGCAGTATGTAGATAGTATCATACAATGAAACCGTATAAACTGAGGTTACAAGTCACAGTGAGTTCGGACATAAACGATTTTTTATTCCTCAGTGGCCTTTTCGTTCAACTTACAACCGCATAGTTTCGTGCGCCGTCAGTTGTGTATTGTATGAACATTGGAACATTTTTGGATTCTTCTCTGGAACATCTGAATTAATTTCATTTACAATTTTAAAGCAGTACACTCCTTAATAGATTGTAATTATACTATAAGCCAGGCTTGGGGCGAATTACATTGTAAAGTAATGCATTATATTACCATTACTTCAACAATTTGGGCATTAAATTACCATTACCATTACTCTATTTTCTTAAAGTAATGCATTACATTACCATTACTTTAGTAAAGTAATGCATTACCATTACCATTACTTTTGGAGGTTTTTAAAAATAGAAAATTATTCAAAACTTTGCAAAATTTTTTCATAAGCGTGCATCCACCCTTCAAAACTAAACAGGATAAATGATAATTCAAAATTGATTTCAAGTATTTGTATATATTACACTGTCAATTAGTTAATTACATTCAAAGAAAGTTTAAACTTTTAAATTGTCAGTAATATAAAACATGTACAATATGCACTTTTTGTGTAACTACTAGTATTGATGTTAAGAAGCAATTCAACTTTTAAAACACGTTAAGCCCTGCCCAAAATATTTCATAATAAAGCTTAAAATTAGATTATTTTGATCAAGTACCCTATGAAAAAAAATAAATGCATTGGCAGAGTTGTACAAAAGATAGACAGCATGTACATTTTGCTTTGCTAAGCATATAATGCCTGCATGTCTTATATTTTCTTTGGTTCAATGTATTTTTCATGGTCAGTTTAAGCTAGACCAGCTCAATTAATGTTTTAAAAATACAGTCGGGAGAAAGAGACAGCTAGGTAATTTGGAGCACTTCTCCAAACAATACACTGTTTAATTGTTACATAACCCAGAGTGTGTTTTGATGACTCTCTAGCTGTGGCAATTATTAATTTACATTAATTAGAGTACCTCATACACAATTTTAATTTAAAAAAAAAACTATTTGGAATAATTCTTTGAAATCAAATCTTATCTAAAATAAGTTTGAAGACTTAAATGTAAGATAAGTGTACTTTCCACAGAATAAAAAAAGTATTAAAATAAGTACAGAAATTCTATTTAAATAGTGTAACTTTTTTCATTAAATTTTATCATTTGCAAAAGAAATAAAATAATAACTTCCATAAATAATACTTTCCATGTCTATTTAAATATCTTTTAATAGGTACGTGCAAAATAATGATTTGTAATGCTATGTAATGCCAGCATTACACTGATTTTAATGAAGTAATGCATTACATTACCATTACATGTAATGCAATTTTTTTGGCATTACACATTACAAGCATTACTTGGAGTTCATGTAATGCATTGTAATGCATTACCATTACAATTAGCATTACCCCAAGCCTGCTATAAGCATTGTGTTCTCTGCAACAATTTTGTAATTCTAAGCCCTTTTCCTATGGGTTCTGGGATTAAAGAGCCTATTGAGCTAAAGTAAAAACTTTCGCATACTTTATAAACTTCATTTATTTCATGGTTACGAACAACATTCAAATTCAAAAGTCAAATTCAAAATACAAATCGGGTGCCGAACAAACATCGTCCTTTAAAACATCAGAGGTGGGATTAAGTGCCATGGAGGAGTAAACATCCCCTAATGACCGGTCACACTCAACATGAGCTGCTTGTCTTGATCGGGAATAGGAAAACTCCGTAGACATTTGTGTGTATATAATGGCCGAACAATTGATATTAAAAACGTCAATCAGCATTTGACTTACTGTATACAGAAAAATTTTCGCCCCCGTTTTATTTTCGCCTCTTTCACCCTTTCCTCATTTGGGCGAATTTAAAACGGGTTGAATTCAAAGAACACAGTATAATTTCTGAAACAAACTTATAACTTGGCGAATTTAAAATGGACAAAATTGTCCGAAAAATGGGCGAAAATAACCCTGTATACAGTAATGGTCGATAGGCTGTACTTTCTGAAAAGGTCTTTATATAAACCATAGAACTTATGAAGTCATGGCTTTAATTAAACATAGCCGTTGGTATCTTTGATTTTTCAACTTGTTTGTAAACAGCTTTTCTCGTTTGAGAAATTATTCGTACATAGAGCGTTTACTTGCATATCGAATCAACTTGGAGGGAAAAAAAACTTTATGCAGATGATAGGTACATATATATACAAGTATAATGTTACACAAAATAGGGAAGTTGACGATAGAAAAATTGAAGTCATTACGTTTATCATAAAATTTTGTTGTTAGAGTACCATTAACACGTCTTTGTAGTAAAGTATTTAAATTTGAAGCAAATATTGAACTCTGTGGTATTTTTTTTTTTTCAAATCAATATTCATATTTATTATATACGAGGGCTGTTCAATAAATAATGTCCTGAACTGTATGACATACAATGCAGATATCAAATGACATTAAGCTTGACTTTTTCGCATTATTGAATCTTTATTGAATTTATAACAATTTATGTGACCACTTTTCATCACATAGTTTCATTGCACAGGCACCTGACGTTACTTATTTTTCTTTTTAAAAAAAATATACACATACCTAGGTATGTGTATATTTTTTTTTAAAAAGAAAAATAAGTAACGTCAGGTGCCTGTGTTTCATTGTGAGAAGCTGGAAAACAAGGGCTATTCGATACACTGCATGTAAAATGAATGGTAAAGAATCAGTAAACTAGAGTAAAATTAAACGCTTCATTCAAGCTTCTGAAACACTCGTTAAGATTCCCAAAGAAGTATTCACTGAAATATGTAACATTTACGGCAACCAATGTCTGTTTTATAGACAAATAAACAGGTGGATTTAAACGATGAACAATTATATAATGGGCATCAAAAATGGGCACCATCCTTGCAAACAAAAGTTATAACAACTCATGTACTGTTTGCCAATTTTCAACAAATAATCACTGATGATGTGTGATTGACTTTAAGACACATAGCAAATTTGATAGACATTATTTCGAGAGTAGTTCACTCTGTTTTAAAGAAACGTTTGACAGTAAAAAAGCTTAGTACTCAAAGGTCACCCTATATGTTTTGAAAAATGGGTGAAAACGACAGCGTGTAAGAATGTCTGAACAATTATTTTAAAAAATGAAAAATTGTACTTATCCAAGTTCGTTTGAATTCAAACAGATAATGAAACTTGAATCTATTGCCTAAAACCCTCGAAACAAAATTTACAAGATGTTCTTGACAAAAACAGCAAAGGTCTGAGAAGAGCAAAGAAATGCAAGAACACAAAGACAGTTTTATATGCAATTTTCCTAAATATTAGTGGAATTGCAGTTTAATTTCTGGAAGAGTCTAGAAAGCAATTTTTTGCAAAAAAAATCGAAAGGTTAATGAAAGGACGCAACCAGAATCAGGAATCTACTACATTAAATTTCTTCATGACAGGGTCCAAACCTGCACGCCATGAAGAGTAAAGGAGTTTTTGGGATAAACAGAAAGTGATTTTTTTTCACACTAACAATATTCGCCAGATCTTTCGCCTTTTGACTTGTTTCATATTCCAAACTTGAAAAAACACCTTTCAGAACGAAGAAACTAGTCCAGGAAATCATAAGATCTGCCATTTTCCAGTATACTAAGGGTCATACCCAAAAATGAGTTTTAAAACAAACAGAAGTTGGATAAATTTTTTTTATCGACATGGGTTTTAATTGAAAGAGAATATTAAGTTAAATAAATAATACTAAATCAATGAAAAGCGTCTTTTGCTTCTTTTTGAGCACCGAGGACATTATTTATTGAACAGCCCTTGTAAATTCAATTTTAGACTAAGGAACTAGGATTCAATTTTACAAGTGTTAATCCAACTTATACCGATCGCTCCCCTTTTAAGGAGGAAATTCTTTAAAATCATACCATATGTCAGCTTTGAATATTTTTTATATTTCTAACAACCAAAATGAATTTGAATTACCATATCTATACTGGGTTCCGAAACTTCATAAAAATTCTTACAAACAAAGATACATGGCGGGTTCCAGTAAATGTTCTACCAATCCTCTTTCTTCACTCCTCACTGAAATAAAGAAGTGAAGGAGAAACTGCAGGAGTACTGTGCAACAATATCTCCTTGAAGTAGCGTAAACCAGATGTGGATACTTTAAAAAATCCAGGACAATTTTAAAATCACAAATTTCACCAAAACTAACAGCATAAAAACTAGCGACTTTTCAACGTTATATACAACCATTCCCGATGATAAATTAAAGTCCATGCTTTTTGAAATCAATGACAACTGCTTTTTCAATAACAATCGATCTCGTATGTTTATTTTCCTTGTCATTGATTATTTGCAAAATATTTTGTTAAAAAACCATTTTGATTGTACACACAAGTACAGAGTGTATAGTCTGAAGTTGATATTAAAAAGATGCTCGAGCTTCTGATTGGCAATATCGATGTACTAGGGAGCATGAGATAAAAGATACCACAGAGTCTGACACGTGCGTTTTATATTTGGATATTTTACAAGAAAAAGATGTTGATAATAATCTAACAACCTTTTTTAAAGTCGGTAGTTCGTAAAATGACCTTATTACAAAATGTGACATATTACTGGGTCGTATTTAAGCTGACTTGTTTCATAACTTTATATCATTAACTTATCAGTGGATTACACGTTTCCTGATCAATACATAGGGCTCACGGCGTGTGTGTCCGGTAGATAGGGGACGCTTCATCCTCATAGGCACCTTATCCCGTCTCGGGAAGTTCGTTTAGATGGTGGACACGGGGCTCTGTTATATTAATTATTTAGTAAAAATGAGTATTTCAGCACTGGAAAACACAGACAAATAAATTGATCTACTGAACATAATTTTCTATTGAATACAAGATAAACCATTTTACCTATCTATTATGATTACATGTATCATATTTCTCTTGACATTGAGCTAAATATCTTTGTCTATCACTTTTTGTTTTATCCTATTTCTTTTATGCATCTTTTACAGTGTTGAACAGTTTTCCTGTTATCGTTAAGCCCCTTGGGCCTTTTCCTTAAATACACAATCCGTAATTTTTAAAAAAAACCTTCATCTTATATAAGAATGATTGGTAATTAAAGGATGTAAACTTGATGCGGAAGCACTGACCAGGACGATCCATACTACATATAAATACTTATCACGATGTAGCCATTGTTTATATTTACAGATGATGATTAAAGGCAAGAAAATGACTATTTCTATTATTGCTGAGGTAAAATATAATTTTGTTTGATAAGTTATTTATTATTTAATCAGTCTTATATGAATATACCGGGTATTTCGATCCTTTATCACATTAGCCTTGTTAATATTTTTAAAATTATGGTATCAAATTAAATTGAACATAAAGGATTGAAAAATTGGTAAATGTTTGACTTATACGATTAATTGTGCAATAAGATGCAATAACAGGAAAAAACCATCACTGATAAGTAAATGGTATGTTTTGAGATAAGGTTTGTATCTAATTATAATGCATTAGATATGAATAAGACATAGGTCATTATTAAACACAGAAAATTAATTAAAAAACATAGTTATAAAGTAAGCTGTAATAAACATGATAAAAAGTTAAATGGTGATATGTAAATCATCTACCTTCATGTTTCACTACATTTTGGTAGGAGAATTTGAAAGTCTATACATGAACAATATACATGTATTATGATTTCAGCAGATAGAGGCTTGTAGCTATATCTTCTTTGTAAAGAACTTGGTTTTCATTCTACACTGGATTTCCAGACTGGAAATCCAACTAAAATATACTTACTTTTACTTCATTTAAAGAACTTCTTCAAATAACGTTTCAGTGTTTACTACTTTAACCAGTCCAAATTTCATTAAAATCCTTACAAAGATATATTGCTGGACCAAGCAATACCCTTCCAAGCATCTTTAAATCTTTACAAAATGGTAAAAGTTGTAAAGGAGAAACTTCAGACTACTCTCCCACAACAAATTCTAGAATTGGTGAAAATCAACTGTGACCCCCTTAGCACTTTAGGGATATTCAAAATCACCCAATTTTTCTGAAATCAGAAACATTAAAATTATGCGACATTTCTTAATTTTTCTTACACCATTAATTATACAGTACGTAGGCATTTTCGTATGCAATTAATATAGTCTTTATGATAAATGTCATAAAAGCAAGCTTCTTCTTCAATAAAAATGGAACTCGGAAATGTTCACTTCTTGTGATTGGTCATGTAAAACCCACTTTCATAAATATCACATTAATTCGACAAATATTCTCTGAATTTATTATAAAAGGATGCTTTTCCTCCTTGGAGACCAGGTATTCCAACAAATTGTTGGATTTTTTATGGAAACTCATTGTGTTCCTATATAAGTTGCCTTATTTTTCATGTCAAGCAAAATGTATTCAAAAACTTATAAAAGAGAAGGAAAACACTAACTGTGGCATTGAACTCGACTCGACATCGTTTTATTAATTGCCAATAGTGGCATAAATTCCTATTTCGACTAAAAAAAAATCTCAAATGACACCAAAGAGTTTGCAAAATGTTTTTATATTTGGACTTTGCTGACTTCGAACGATTAGGGCCAACTAATACATAAACTGCATTGCAAACGAGATGACTTCGGTTTTCCTATTTTCAACTTCGTTTGCAAATAAAATCTATCGCTGGGTCGTATTTTGACAAATGTGTTTTTATAGAAATTGTTATGCCTTTGCTTTTAACGTAAATTTGATAAAGTTTATTCCTTATATCAGATCGATGCATCGGGCTCATAATTTTTAGAGTATTACAGATTATTTCATTTACGATTATTCTTTAAAACGTGTTCCTTTTCTTCATCAGTTTATTGAAACTATTTAAACTGTTTCAAAACTGGTGTGAAAAGAATATGCGTTTGTATGAAATTGGTGTGAACACATCAGTGGTTTGTATCTTGTAATAATTAATGACTGTAAGTGACATTAGACATTTGAAAATAATTTTTCATTGGAGCTTAAAGCTTTTTATCTATTATTTTAAAAAAAGTCAAAAATCTTAAATAAAATTATTTGGTTTCATGACATTATCAGGTAAGAGGTTATTTTTCATAGAGTGGTCTCGCTTTCCTAATGGATCCGTTCAAGCTAGGGTATTTAAATAAAAGAAGGGATAATGTGACACGGCAATGACTGGCTCTTCTATGATCTATTTATAAACCATCCACGTAAAACATCCTTCTAAATAGAATTTCTGAGGATTCTGTGGACGCCATACAAGGTAGGAAGAACTAAAGAAAAAGATAATATTATCTCTAGTTTCAGCTTTCTGACGTCCAGATATCGACATTCTTTTCTATACGTCATCATGTAGAAAATTTATCGATTTACTAACAAAGTGAGTTACTAACAATGTCAGGAATAGCTATTGTTCTTATTTTTACGTTCTCACTAGTGTCAAGATATATTTTGCTTTCTGATCAAAAAGGAAGTAAGGAAATTGTCTTTCAAATGCCCACTTAGAGATCATAGAGCAGATAGTGTTGCATCAATTTCCATATTTTTTCTCAAAGAGCTTAAATTTTACTCATTTATATTCAGACAGGTGTAACCTTTCTATTTTTTTTTTCGTTTGATTACAGGGGGACCATAAGCAATGCTTTATAATCAATAGATTTGAGCTATTCCAACCATATTTCATTTAAACTTTTAAAATATTAAGGTAAATAAAGGTCAAGAATATAGAATGCATGGCTATTTTATTTCCTATGACCCCAAAAGATAAATATAATATACAATAATATACAAACAGTTTCATTTAAAAAAAAAAGGCTCTTGTCCAGAATTGAAAGTAATAATATGCATGTTTAAGAGGACCGTCTCGTTGCTATTTCGCTACTTCTGTTTATTTGGAGTCGTAAACGTGAATGAAATATATAATATATTTAAAAGGAACACGTTTGTATAGGGTAGAATCAGTCAGGCTTAAAACCCTCTAACATAATTGTCCTTAAGAAGATTACATTACAACAGACTGTACATCACATAGTTTAATACGTCACTAGTGGTAGGAAAAAATACAAATAGATCGACGTGGACAAATACAGAGATAAAAATAATCCACAGATTTAGAAGACTAATATAAATGTTTTCCAAAAACAATCGAAATAACCTTCTTGAGAGAAGGGAAATAATTCACAGTTATTGATTTTAAAAAAGCTACATATATGATAAAGTAATTTTTCAATTAAAAAAGTCTTGGAAAGCATAACAAGTAGTTACAACCAATTTAATAATGGTATAAGTATATGTAAATGCTCTTTCATACATCACAAAAATTATAAAAGTTATACAGATATTTGTATGAATCATTGAGGAAAATTTTTTAGCTGCAAGTGGCAACACTATAGTAAAAGGTCATAAATGAAACATATGGAGATTACGAACAGTAAATTCAAGCTCAAAAGTCCATTAAACAATACAAAATAGGAGCAGAGCAAACATGGACCCCAAAAACATCAGAGGTGGGATCAGGTGCTGTCAATAGGAATGCAGTTTGAAATGAGTTATCAGTCAAGAGACACTAATTCTGAGATTCACTACATGCATTTATTAGATCTTGTGAATATAAAGATATTTTCAGATAACCTTACATAACCACCAGCAGAAGTAATTTCTGTGAATGACAAAGATGAAGAAAACAAAGAAGTGATAGACCTCGAAAAATCCCTAAAACATACAAATCGGCGAACAGGGTATAAAACATGTTCCTTGAAATTCCAGAGTTGGGATCAGGGGGATTTGGGATCAGGGGGAGTATGTACCCTTGGCTTATCTCTACAGTGTTTTTGCTTATGTTTTTTTTTTCAGTTTTGAGGAATAAATCCTGGTAGTCTTGAATACACAGTCGAAGCGAGGAAATACTAAGAGAGTGTTTATAAGACACCTGTCATCATGGTGTGTTCCGATGAGAGATGGGGCCCTATATTCCTGAAAGTCATCAACGTCATCTTTATAGTAAGTTTTTAAAGAAGACAGGAAGGATCTAAAGAAACTATAGTCCTACTTCTATATTTTCGAGTAAGGAGCCAGGACTTTCATGTAAGAGGCAATTGTTAATATGATTTTGAGGTATTGTCAGAACCTAGGAACAAGGTTCAAACATCAGAACCAGCAATGGAAGAAACGTCTTTCCATATAAAAAATTAAGCTTGTCTTTAGATTATAAATCAATAAAATTGATATATCTGTCCTTCATAAATATTCTTTTGTCTATACAATTAAATTTAAAAGAAAGTTGATCGCTGAAATTTTTTCCAAAAGGTGACAAATTGTCTTGCTATTGTAAGTATCCATAAGTGCATACAAGATGCATGTCATCAAACATTTTGTTGTGTTTTCCATTTTAAATGTTTTTGATGAGTTTACTTGGTTAATTGTTATGATTGATAAAACCATTTACACTATTCTGATCTGTGCATAACAGGTATAATTTCATAAAACTACTGAGTATATCATATCAATTATGAATATTACTATATAAAGTAATTTACAAAAAAAAACTGATAAAGCAATTATACCGTTATATAATTCAACAATGTTTATGTACACTGTCAACTCTGAGACAAAACATATAAATGATTTTCTTTAAGATCTTAATGATACACTAAAAAATTTACTAGTACTTGAAAATATTTCAATATACATGTAGGTTTGTTTGTGTTCTATAGTACCAAGAAGTGAAAATTAACAAGACTTTCAAATTTGTTGCATTTTTAAATTAATATGCATTAAGAATATATTCATGCTTGCATCCTTTGCTTTGAGAAATAACACATTTAAAGTTTTGAAATAAATCAAAGAGTGAAGCTTTACTGAATGTTGTAATACATGTAATGAAATATTTTCTCAAATAAGCAGTAAACCCTTTCTGTTAATATTTATTTCCTTCTTATTGCTTGTTCTTATAAAAATCCTTATAGAAGTCATGCTTTTTGTCAGATCTTCTCTCTGGCCCTTATCATACCTGGGATCATGGTTCTGGCGAATGTTGACTTGATCAACGATAATATCCTCCCCCTGATGAAACAGCTTACGTACGGAGGGTATAACCTTGGGGACGTGGCCACAAGTCTGTCCGTGGCTCTCATAGTGGTGGGCGCAATCGTTCTCATCATAGCCAGTCTGGGCGCCATTGGAGCCTTTTGTAACAGACCAGCCTGTCTGGACATTGTACGTATAAGTCAGATATCTATGCTTCACAGATGTGTATTCTGTCACTGCTATCTCATATTTGGACTGACTTTACAGGATAATGTCCAATTCAGAAATAAATTGTATGTCAAAAGTGATGGCTTCTGCATTTCCATCGTCAGCTTCCCATACTTATGTTGTAGAACTCCAACATCACCTACACTATGGTTTTCATGTCTTTCAAAGAATTCGATGTGCAGGAGCATCTCTGAGAACGATCAGTTTTTAAAATAGGGCAAGCTACTTACAAATATACTAGTAAAAATTTCTAAGTCCCCAGGCAAGTTTTTGTTTAACACCGCTCTTATACTGATTATTTTTAACAGTATAATTTAATAAGTATACAGGATAAAAAAGTAGCAATACAATTTTTTCTCACTTAATTTATTTTATTAAAGCACTTTAACACAATATGCAGAAATGTTATGGCACCCTAGAATTAAAAATTCACAACGTTAAATACTGCATTATCCTCCATTTAAACGAATTCACAGCAAGACAACCGATCCTCAAAGAGTTCACACTATTTAAGAAAAATTCTTTTATTGAATGTTTTTCCATGTGGAGATAGGTCGCCCTCTAGTTCCGCTAGAAAACTAGCTGCTGAAAAAGCTGTCTCAAACTCCGGTATATCTTCTTCCATACGTGTTAGTAAGGGTTGAGATTAGGATGACAAGGGGGCTTACCGAAAGTGCCAGTGCCTAGTTAACAAAAGTTACCTAATGTCTTATTACATGTGTACCCCAGTCCTCCAGTTTGACATTTAGGGGAGGGCACTTCCGGTTCCGGTTCTATTGATTTTTTCCGGATAAACTCTAGGATGATTTTGTAGTGTTTTTTGAAAATCTAGCGATTTCTAATGATTAGAAGGAATTCAGCTATGCTTTGTAGGTTTTTCCGTTGATAAGTATAATGGTTTTAAGTAAAATAATGTCATACAATGAAAGGAAACAGAACTCTCGTTAACTACGACCAGCCTGGGCCATTTCACATCACTTTCACATTGTTTTGTTGACATACACCGCATTTTAATCAAACTTTTTTCTGTTTTTCGCAATCAATTAAAGATGGAGAACACATGGAAGTAAAAAAAAATATGAAGAATACACCCGAAAAACATATGCAACTCGAACTTTTTTAACAAAAACGGTCACGGTCGAGTAATTACACATTCGATTATTTTTTTTTTGGTCTTGACAGGTAAATATTGCAAATGAAAGACAAAATTGTAATCAACTTGTACATTGATGTTAAAGTTTTGAACTTTTTAAAAAAAGAAAAGTGGGGACTTAGAAATTTTGACAAGTATAGGTTGATTTAACAAAGTTTCTACTTCCTTTGTATAATTCAGTTTTTCGCCAAATGACATTTTAATTGCAACCTATTGTTCGGTCGAATTGTGACTGATTTATAATCTATTGCTAGGTCATTGTTTTATACTTAATTTGGCTACAAATCACTTTTTCTACCTGATCAATAATCAGGGCTCGCGACAGGTGCGACCGCTCCACAAAGGATGCTTAATCGTTTTCAGGGAATGTGTTTTCGCCTTGTTCTCGACTTGTTTTCTTTGCTAGATATATGAGATTGATTACTGGTCGTTTTCTTCAACTTTTAATCTTATATTTTCATGTTTTAGACTAGTAACGACTGTGCTATTGTGTAACAATTTGTTCAAAATAAATGTCAGTCAGCATTCGACTTATTAATAGATTCTGTTAGTTGATAAGGTCATTGTATCGTCTATTGAACTTGTAAAATGTTGACTTTAAATGAGAAAATTGTTTCCCTATTTCATCAACTTGTTTGTCAATGTTGCCAATAGACTGCCTTGTTTTAGAAACTGTACGTAGAGCTAGCGCTTGCTTATTGACTGAACTGGGATATAAACTCCATATGCAGGCGATAAGGGTATATTACAGTACTACACATATACATGTATAAGGGATTTTGACGATAGAAAAATCAGTAATATTTTTTCATTAAACCATGTTAAAATTGTAAAAATATGACAATTTTTAATTTTAGAAATCGTTGAAAAACATTGTGAAATAAAATCAAATAATTAAACATATAAGCAATACTTCGGCCAATTATTAACTATTTCCCCATTTCTGCAAGTTTTGCTCATTTGATGAAAGTATTGTTACGTTATTTTCATTTCTTTAATAAACTGTTATACTGAATTAGTTAGAGTTTAACAATTCAATTTTGATTTCTTCCAGTACGCAGGCATTGTTCTGATTTTGTTCGTTGGGAAGCTGTTTGCAGTATTCCTATGGTTCGATATGAATGCTAAAGTGAGTACCTTATATCAAATATAGTTTACTAATATATGACAAAAAGAAAATATTATCATATTTAGCAGAAATAAGTATGGTAGTTCTCATTGATGGTTTGTTGCATTTTTAAAAAGTTTTCTTAAATAGTGTGCAAATATATAGTTTCATTACAAAACTTGTCCTGTTTTTTTTTTTATCTTAGTAACAGACCTCACGATACATGCATAATAATATTCAGTTTGGATATTATCTCATCCTAATTTCTTATTCTCCTGTTTTAGCTTCAGTCATTTATCAGGACCCAGCTTCTGTCAGTACTACAGTCCAACTACGCCGCAGACGATTTATCCACCCACCAGATCTCAACAGCGTTTAACTACCTGTTTATGTCGGTCAGTCTGAAGTCATCTTACTTGTATAACTCCCATCCACAAATGGTTATTTTTGAAACTTTTAAGACATGAAATATTATTTCCAAAACGATACCAAATATTAAACCAAAAAATTATCTAACATGCAATTTTTTTTTACAATTGAATTTTTGTTTGCAGCTATAACGATCTCGATCTTGATCTCTGCAAAAATTGTTCAACATTTCAAGTTCATGTATTGTTTTACCGGGTATATGTTTTTTCAGATGTCCTGTTGTGCTGTAAATGCACTGAATGGAACTGTAAATGATTTTGACCAGACACCCTGGATAACCGGTGGAACAGCTGGAAGTAAAGAAATCCCCACCTTCTGTTGTCAGGGGGTCACACCAGAATCCTTCTCCACATATAACGACACAACATGTACTGTCGACGTCACAGCTAACTACTACACAACAGTAAGGGAAAGAGAAAAACGTGGTGTTTTCCATCCGTGCTTTCACCAAGGCTCAGATTAATCATATCCGTCCATCTGTCTTTCAGTCTGTCCTTCAGTTTGGCTGTCTCAAAATCAATGACCTTGACCATATATTTTGAAAGCGCAAAGATAAGAATTTTCTAAATTTTCATGTTTATTACTTGTGACATACTAGTAACTTTTCTGAATGTACTGATTTTTAACATCATGTTCTTGACCCCAGAATTTGATTTGGTCTATACTTTTCAGAATTTCAAACTCCGGCGTAATATTCGGCGTAATATTTTAGTGGTAGAAGAAATGGATTCTATAATTTACATTTATGTGACTTGCGAAAAGACCTTTCTGAATGCACTCGGACTTTTGACAACATGATTTCGAGGTCTGAAATTTAAAAAAAGTTGTCCTTGGCGTTTATAGACCATACCATATACTCCATGTACAAGTACCTTAAATATGTCTAATGGTGTAATCGGCAGAAAAGACAGTAACAGTATCCGATTGATCAAATCCAAAGAGAATGTACGTCTTTTCTCTCCTTGCCTCCCTGAAAATAGTTCTTCCTCTATCATCTAGGCCTTACATTTGAGATTTAATTAATAATTGTTTTTTTTTTAATTTATATATGCTTCTATTTTAGGGATGCTACGATGCAGTGTACAATGTACTAAACAGCTACTCAATAGCATTCATAGTGATTGGGATAACTATCCTAGTGATAGAAGTAAGTTCTTTGTGATTTTCTTCGGTCGATCACAGTTGATGTCACGTAAAACATTCGGCAAATGTGAGAATTTGCGAAATTATTACGGGACGAACTACTTTTTTTTTTACTATGCTCTAACTATGCTTCTCGACAAATAACTAAACATGTTATCCAAAAGATATTATTAAAATATGATATATTAAATATATTTTGGTTCTACTTATACTTTGAAAAGATGTTAAAAATTTGGATATAGAGATATTTTCGAAAGTAAGTTAAGTAACATTCATCTTCCACTAAATTCCTCCCCATATGACATATTTGTCAGTTTTTGATTGGTTATTTTCAGGCGCTCGCTGTTGTTACGGCGACAAACTACATGCATTACAAGACAAAGCAAGAAGAAAAACAAAGAAGGAAAAAGAACAAGGAAAAGGCATAAAAGGATCACGTGACTCAGTCCAAAGATGGCGACTCTACAAATGTCATCTCCTAACAGAATCGATGAGAAATTCTGCTGATGTGATGCCAAATAAAGCATTTCAGTGGATTAACTTAGGTGCTTTTTTGCCATATATGTACTATTTGTATATCTGTAAATTAAATATTCAGGAATTTCATATATTTTTTTTAATTCATTGTTGTAATTGTTAACAATTATGACAAAAAGTGTTATATATATAATTGTTTAGTTTAACAATAAAAAATCTTTAAAATTTGTTCAATACAGTTTTTGAGTAGAAACTAACCAGTGTTTTGTTTCTTATGAAACATTGACGACAGTATTCCGGCACAAAAGTCCATTAAACAATACAAATCGGGGCAAACACAGACCTGTAAAACGGCCGAGGTGTTTTTTCTTTAAATCCAAAAACTATCCTTACATTTGACACAGTAGCTTTATCATTTTTTTCTTCATCCTGAAGGTCATCGGTAAAGTTGAAGTGCATGGTAGGGCCTTCAGTTCGATTCGTGATTGGAGACAAAAGTTTCATTGTTGTTCTTCCCGCCGCGTCAAACCTAAGACGGTGTTGACTGTTTCATTACAAAACGTCTTACGCTAGAAGTGAAAATCATAAGCCTTTAATTGATCGACAGCTTTAAAACTTGCTATATGAAGGATATGGAGAGGACGAACAGTATTCAATATCAAAGTACAAAAAAACAATAAAATATAGGAGCAGAGCAAACACGAACCTCCAAAATATTAGAAGTGGGATCGGGTGCCATGGAACAGGGAGCATCCCCTGCAGACCGGTCACAATCGCCGTTTGCTCCTTGTCATGATCGGGAAATAAAAGCAAAATCCGTCGTTAATTCAGTGTATAAATAATGGACTAACAAATGATATGAAAAAAGTCAGTCAACATTTGACTCAATGATAAATTGATTTGGCTGACAAGGTCATTGAATCGACCAAAGAACTTACAAAGTGATGACTTTAAACGAGACTGCTGATATTCTTGTTTCATCAACTTGTTTATTCGTCAATAATTTACCTCGTTTTAGAAATTGTTCATACGTACAGCATACTCATCATATAGCTTGGTTATTACATAACCATTAACGTCTAACAATATCCAAGCATGAAACAGATGTGTCAGACTCTGTGGTATCTTATATCGAATGTCACGATATGCATTGGGACATTAAAGAACACTTACTGCTCAATACCCTTGAATGCTTGAATATTTTTAAGGCTTTCACAGGTATACGTTGAAGAGGAAAAATATCTAGAATGTGACGTTCAATAAGATACAATCATATAAGCTCGAGAGTCTTTTAAACAATACAAATCAGGAGCAGAGCAAGCAAGGACATCAAAAATAACTGAGGTGGGATCAGGTGCCATGGAGAAGTGAGCATCACCTGTCGACCGGTCACACTCGTCCACTCGTCCTATGCTCCTGTCATGATCGGGAGATAACGTAAAATACTTTTACAATTCAGTGCGATAATAATGTTTTGACAATAAGTATAAAACGACAGTCATCGAGTGACTTAATGATCGATTGTATTTGATGACAAAATTCAAACATGATATGCCCAAGGAACACCAACTCTCCAAAGTATAAAGATCATCAATTTAGTTTCTGTGTGAGTAACTTTCTGCAAATTGGACAATGGCTATTGTGCCTTCTTTGGTGGATTCCCTTATATAAAAGAGTGTATCAAATGGGACCACTCTTCGAGGGTATTACTATTATTTGACTAGATGCAGTATCAAGTTTTTATTTTACTGTCTATGATATGCTCTTTAAAAGTTCTTCTGTAGCTACTTAGCCCTTTCAGTAAAACTGTTAAAAGCTGCAAAAGACTTTTTCTTCAGTCAATGACAGTTTGTTCTTAAAGAATAAATATAGATTTTCATGGATAGCATGGTATAGCAATGTAGCTACATAAAATTGTTTTGATTTATGCAAAGTCCTGAAATGTTTTTCTTAAAGAAAGTATAGAATATCTAGACTGCAAAAATTAGAATCTTGTAACGCAGGTTGAAAAAGAACAATCGGAATTACTCCCTGCATTGTAGTGTAACTATGGAAACAACACATAAGTGGTGTAAAGTGCATATTTTTACTTTTTGACGTTTTAGCAAATTATTTATCTTTTGATAAAGAAATAATTTTTTTTTAACTTAACCCTAACCTCTTCTTTTCTGATATTAAATATCATATATTGATCGAGTTTGATAAAGATAAAAAAGCCGTTACTATCGTTTCCAAAGGGGGAAAAATATCTACTTTCCTTAACTTCTTTTTTTTTTTCGTATAATTTGATAATTAATGAGCTAAATAATGATCACGATTTTCTAACACAACAATGTACAGAAGAAAGCAGAGAACTTAAAAGCCTTTCGAAATGTTGACCTTGTTGGTCTAGATATTTTAGGGGATTACAGGTATTTAAATACCAGTGCAATTATTAAGCTGGACCTAAAAGTGATTTTGATCGTTTGGATTCTTCTTCACTCTTATTATTGATCATTTTATGGAATTATTTTAGAACTGGAGTATAAAAAAGAAAGATGTGTTTCACGGAAAAATGGGGTCCCCTTTTCCTCAAAGTAATCAACGTTATTTTTCTGGTAAGGATGTTTTAAAATGTTTGCTATGTGCCATTCAATGTAGTTTTCATTGGATAAAACATGGCTGGTATATTAAAAAACCGATTGCAAAGTCTTTGATATCGATTAAATCAGCCATTTAAATATATTCATCATGATATTTTGTAAAGATCTATTGATATCAAGGCTGTTCCACTCTTTCACGTTAACTTAAATGAAACATTGAATGTACATAATAAAATTATGAAATGGTAAAAAATAGTTTGATTTTGATTCTTTCCTCCTAATAGAACTTAATTTCTAAATAATTTTAGATCTATAAAACAGATTATCATGGAAAACCATCTTTATCCTGATCACCCCTCTGACTTTTTTCGTCCATGTTTACTAGTGATTTGTTAATATTAATATGTGTTGTTCCAATATACCTTTGAATTTATGTATCTACAGTGAGTTGTCTTAATATTTCATTCATCACAATAATAGATTTTTAAGAAGGGTTGTTAAAAGTAAAGATTCAAATTTGAATTGCTCTGTACCTATATATCTTTATTTTTGTATAGATCTTTGGCCTCGCTTTGATTGTACCAGGGGTCATTGTTCTGGTCAATAATGACGTAGTCAGTGATAAAGTCCTGCCATTGATGAAGCAACTGACATTTGGGGGAATCAATCTCGGAGAAATGATCATCGCACTTTGTGTGTCACTCATAGTCGTCGGGACGTTTGTAATTTTAGTCAGTATTCTTGGTCTCTGTGGCGCTTGCACAGGAAAACCAGGATATCTTGATATAGTAAGCAAGCTTTATAGATGAATAAATCTGTAATGTATCTCTTAAAAGGTAAAAAGGGTAATTGTTTCTATTTTTAATTAATCTTGAGTCATGAAAAAATATTGCAGGGACATAAAAGATTTCTTTCTCATTTTTAGTATGGTGGGATAGTACTGATTCTTTTTCTCATAAAAGTGTTTGCAGTTTTCATGTGGTTCGACAGCAATGCAAAGGTAAATGTAAAGCAAATGTTTACTCAATTTTGTCAACAAATGAAATTGCTATTTTTTTCACGAAGCTCAACATCTATTATATCGGCCTTGTGGTAATTTTGGTATTATTCCAACAGCTACAATCCTGGATGAGGACAGAACTAGCGTCCCTTTTGAACAACTATGGATCAAATGACCTGACAACAAGCGAGACATCCACCGCCTGGAACTATATGTTTATGCTGGTAAGGATACAGCGATAGAGAGACACAAACGACCAATGCTAATCATTCGTCATATTCCCCTCTATTTTAAACTAAATTTTAGAAAACAAAGTTTTGATGATCTTAATGTAATGATGTTAATTTTTAATGAAAGAAAGAAACTAGCGTTTACTTGGAAAAAAAACACACATAAGTTAGTTGTATATGTTCAGACATTTTTTATTGCAAGAACTAAACTAAAAACTAAAAAAGAATAGATACATGTTCTTTGTCAATCGTGAGAAAGTGCTTATTTTCAGAGAAAAAAACGTATTAGACACACCTTTTCAGATGAAAACGAAGAACCAGCACCTTTTGAACGATTACAACATGTACAATGTTGTAATATATTTAGAACTTTGTTGGTTTCAGATGTCTTGCTGTGCAGTGAACGCTGTCACTGGAACTACAAATGATTTTGACACGTCAGCCTGGATAACGTCCGGTGCCGCCGGAAGTAAACAGATCCCGACATTCTGTTGTACTGGAGTCACAGAATCTACGTACTCAACATACACAAACACAGCCTGCACGGACAGCGTCACTTCCGGTTATCATACGACGGTATATATTTATCTCCTTTGTACTATTTGAATCTTATTTGATTCCCTAATGCCAAAAAATCAATTTTATTAGGCATTTCTTTTTGTCTAAAAGAATTATGAGATATATGTATTAAATAAATCTCTGTTGCACTTTCAGGGCTGTTATGATGCAGTGTATAATTCTCTTAGTGCCTACTATATCATTTTTATCGCCGTTGGAATCACTGTAATGGTGATAGAGGTATGGTCAATTTGTCTCGTAAAATGTCAACAAATTATAAGTAATTAGGGAAAGATTGAGCAGGTCTTATGAATTTTTTTTTCACAGAAAAATTGAATAAATCTTAAATAAGATGTGAATTTCAAGGGTAAAACGTCAAGAAATTTTAATAAAGAATTGATATAAATCAGATTTATTTGCAAGGAATGTTGGTGCATTTATTTAATAAAGTACGTCAAAAGCTCTTTTTTCAAAGTTTGATAAACTTAATGAATGAATGATATGTATAAAAAAAACATGTGCATTTTCTAATCTGTCCAGGCTTTGGCTGTGGTCGCTGCTGTTTCTAATAACCACAATAACCGTAACAATGACGTCACAATCGACAAAGTGGAGGACATCTCAAAAGACAAAAAGAAAGCCAAGGAAAAGGCTTGAAGCATCATTGTTACCTTCTGCGTACCTATTTTCTCTGTGATAAAATATTACATAAAGAATAAAGGAATTTTAATGTACCTCTTCGAGATTTAAATTCCTCCTACCTGGTATATGATTACAAAAAATATTCCTAAAGAAAAACGAAAAACATGGGGGGAAATTGGTATCAGTTCTAACCTGAAGGACATCTTTTACTTACTTGTTTATAGCAACACTGTACTACTTTACATCAAGCCAATCGACACGCACGGATATGCAGATATTCTCTGTGTCAGTGTTGCGCAGTGCTTTATATGTTTTTTCAATATAAATTTTGTTGTTCAAATTTCATTTTTCAATAAAATTAATAATGATCTTTTATTATTATTTTTCTTTTTAAGTAAAGGGTAAGCTTCTCTTGAAAATTGCATCGATCTGGAAATACTCCATTATTTCGAAATTTGTTTACAAGGAAGACATTATACACGTTATCAAGTTATTTGTCCAGGCTATTCCCTGTTGTAGTGTTGCTCTTTTTTAACAAGTCTGTTTTTGAAGAGATGTAAATCACAGGTGTTATGAATCATCTCGGCATGCACAAAATTAATTAAAGTGACAATATGACGCATCTCTTCAAAAATAGACTTGTTAAAATTTTCCTATAGGATTTGGAATTTTTTTCATACTCATAAATGTATACACTTTCAGAAAATTACAAATTTTATAAGTAAATAATTCTAATTATTTCATTAAAATTAATAATTATTTATGGTACATAAATATATACATCGCAACGTGTTCGAGGTTCCACATTCCATGCTATACACGCATGCGTTGTTTTCATATACAAAACAGCATGGTAAGAGAGGGAAGCCCGGTAGGCCTGCTACATTGAAAAAGTCGACCAGAACGAAAAACAAAACCAAAAATAGGGCTTGAAATTAAAAAGCAACTTTCCTGACAAAAAATTAGTTGGGAGATTAATGTAATCATTGGATGAAGAAGAAACGGGATTTCGGCGACATTCACGTGGGGCTCGCGAAGGTTAATTCTACCCTACATGTTTGTTGATACATGCTATAATTTCTCGTATCTCGATGACTTTCAAAAAAAAAAAAAATCAGTGTAAACTCAACATAAAAATGCACTTATGACATGTAAAAGTTATTGCCATTTGAAGTGCAAATTGTATTGGAACTGCAGAAAGATATTTTATTTGACATTTTGCCGCGATGATGTATGATTTGGTGGATTTTCCTTTCCTGCACCCCAATACACAAAATGTCAACATATGTACTTAATCATGTTAAATTCGTCTGAATGCAGACTAAGATGTTAACTATTATTAATTTACCGGAGAGTTAAGATATTTTGATTCTGAGAATTACTTTTACCTAATGTTCCATTATAATTTTAACCCTACATTGTATGCACGTGCTATTTTAGAATTCACGTGGTACAAGTAAACGGATCTAAGTTGTACGACCCTTGATTTTCCGGCAGATTCTAATTACGTTTATTTTGTATGATGGAGACTATTTAATTTTCTCAAAATGCTTACTTCTTCCTGAATGATATATTGGTAAAATTTGGATGAAAAAGCACACGATTTGCAGCCGTATTGCCGCTTTAAGGTATTCCCGTTTGAGTACTGGTCCAGTTATTCCCTGTTTGGAGTGTTGATGCAGGTTTTTCGCTGTTGGTGCGTTTGTCCTTTTGGATTGTTGATTTGGATATTCCCTTTTGAAGTGTGTAAATAATGGCCTATCAACTACTTTGAAAAACGTCGGTCAGCATATACCTTAATGATAGAGAATTTGCCAACAAGGTCATTGCATCGAGCAAAGAACTTACAAAATCATGAGCCAGCTGATATTCTTGTTTCGTCATGTTTGCTAATAACTTGCATTGTTTTTAGAAGTTTTCTAAACGTAGATCATGCTTTTGTGTGTGGAATCAATAATTGAAAAATATTACATAATAATAGGCAGATGATAAGGGTATTTTGCTGCATGGAATATATAGGGATAAGGTTCAAGCTCAAGACTTATTTAAACAATATAAATTTGGAGCAAAGTAATCACGGACCCCAAACACATCAGAGGTGGGATCAGGTGCCATGGAAGTGTGAGCATCACATGACACACTCGCCGTGTGCTCCCTGTCATGATCAGGATATATCGGTGAAAAATATTAATGTCAGTCAGCATTTGACTTATCAATAATAGGTATCAGCTGACATGGTCATTGTATCGTCCATATATCTTTCGAAATGATGACTTTGACCGAGATTGTTGATATTTTTGTTTTATTAACTTTTTCGTTAATTACTTACCTCGTTTTTGAAATTGTTCATGCTCTTGTGTATCGAAACAACAGAGAGATATAAGCCCCGTAAGCAGGTGATAAAAATATATTGCTGTATAAATAAAGGAAGTTGACGATTGAAAAGTTAGACTCATCACGTTTATCATCAAGCTTGGTTGTTATATTTCAATTAATGTCTTTTTCAAGTTAAGTATCCAAATATGAAACAGATGTGTCAGACTTTGTAGTATATTTTTATCGTTTAAAGCTCATCGGGATACATCGTATCGATATAAGAATGGAAATAAACATTGTTAATTGACAATTAGAAACTCAAGCATCTTTTTAATATCAACTTCAGAGTACTAATGTGTTCAATCAGAATGGTTTTTAACAAAATAATTTTGCAAATGACCAATGACAAGGTAAACAAATTTACAAGTTTCATTTCTAGAGCAGCTGACAATGATGTCAAAAAGCACTGACTTTAATTTATCGTAGGAAATGGCTGTATATTTAAAATGGAAAAATCGTAAGTTTTTAATATGTTGTTGGTTTAAGTAAAATGTCGTAATTTCAAGTTTTCCAAAATTTTATTGGAATTTTAAGTATCCACTTCTAATTTACACCAATTATCAAACATATACAGTACTCTTGAAGGCTCTCCTTCAGTATTTCATATTTTAGTGAGAAGTAAAGAGAGGCTGGGTAGAACATTTACTGGAATTAGCTATGTACCTCAGTTTGTAAGGATTTTTATGAAGTTTCAGAATCCAATATGGATATGATAATTCAAATTCATTCTGTTTGTTGGGAATATTAAGAATATTCAAAACATGACTTTGGAGTTAGATTAATGGGTATACGTTGGCTTACTAAATGTAGAATGAAATCCAAATTCCTCTAAAATACAACTAAAAAAATGAGCATTATAAACAAAGACAATTTATTGTCTGCTTTGTCAATTGGAAAAAATACACACTGATCGTATGCTATGGCATATTATTCTTTCCCTTTTTAGTTATTGAATACAGAGGGATTGATGTTTTCATATTGCCTCTCAATCCCTTAATTATTTCTGATACCTATAATCCTTTCTGACAAAGTTTCATGGTCGTCATTTTATGTCTGGCCCATCGCTCGGCGTAATCTTCTACAGAATCATTATATTTATAAAAATGATGACGCCAATTGAAAGATTGGATTCCTTATATTTTGGTCCTTTAAAAGAATGTAATATATTGGGTCCTTATTAACGATATGTACGTCACCAGTTATAACGTGTCCAACAGGACTATGGATTTTTAGGTAAGGAGAAAATGAACACGAAAGAGGATTATGTTTCAGATATTCAATATCTTGACTCTTTACCCTGTCGTGATTATAGAAATAGTACTTATATTATATTGTTGGCATATTGAAGTTTAAGGAAAAAACGGGTTGTTATATATCAAGCTCAAAAGTCCACTCAAACAATACTTATCGGGTATAGAAAAAATACCGGACCTCTAAATCATGAGAGGTAAGATCAGGTGGTATGAAGGGGTGAGCATGAAATGTATAGAGATCACTAACAGTAAAAAGCTCAAAAGTCCATAAAACAATACAAAAAGGGGCATGATTGGGAAATAACGGGGAAAATCCGTCGACAATTCAGTGTTTAAATGATGGACTCTTGCATTTTGAGATGATGAGCCAGCTACATGTAATCTCCGATGCTCTACAAATACTGATACACCCGGATTGGCCCAAATTACGTTTACCAATGGGACCATTTTGTTGGTCTGTTAACATGTTTGAATTATTCGATGTTAAGCATCCTTATTGTATACATATTCATATGCCGGTAGAGTATCATTAATTCTTATTAAAAAAAAGTTTGCAGATAAATGTGTGACAGACAGAAACCTTTCCACCCTAAAAGTCTTTTGGACTTATTAGAGCTGAATTTCAAACTCGACTGATTTTGGACCAAAAAATCATACTTCTGTTGATGGTTATTTTCATCCATATGCCGACTCTATATATATCATAGTGAATTTGAAATAAGCGACACCGCAGATTATGCAACATCTTTTCATATAGGATGTTTAAATGACTATAGATGAGAAAGGCCATCTATAAACTATATTTTATGACGTCAGATTTCACACTGTCAGCTTTCCTTATACATGCATATGTAGTAATATTCCACTTTCACCTGCATAAGGTGTTTTTATACGTTGTTAAAGTGTAACATTGAAGGAGTTAGCAAGATTCCAGTTCCCAAAGGCCAGGACTATTTTCCGAGGCGCAGCAATTAAAAAAATACTTGTGAGGACTAACGATAGGGACCCTGTAAGTTATTTTATATTGATATTTTTTAATCAAATTTTTGAATCAAGTATAGATGCAGGAACTCGAATTCACTCCCTTAACTCCCGATTACCTTTAATATAAAAGCATGTTGCAAAGGCTTGAAACTTGTTTAGTCAAGGAACCCTACACTGTTTGTGCTTATGAGTATGACTGGTTTAAAAAGAGTTTCTTTTACTGTCTTCTAAAACCAATAATCACAAAGGAAGAACGATCATATTACAAGAAGACAAATTAAAAATAGTAGACTACATGAATACAGATTTAAATCAGCATTGAAAAAGAACGGGAAAGCAATAAACAAAAATCAAAAAGATTTCTGTACAAATAAAAGTGGTAAGTTTATATTTGAACATGTTTTATCTTAACCCAAGTTTTCTCCACTTTCATTAGATTTTTCTTATGGTATGGAGACTAAGTGTTGTTTATGAATTTAATGTTGGTTGTTCACAGTGACGTGATATTCGACTCCAAGATTTTTGGCAAGTATAATTGAGCAAAGGTATACGTATATCTATTCAATAAAAAACAAATCAGTCACGATATAATAATTTTAAAATCTTTAAACTTTATTTTATCAAACAATTGGTAGATCTCATTTTCTATCATCTGACAGCGAAAATACAATAACAAGCCTTAGGTTTAATAGGACATGACCTAACTGTGCGTTAATAAATCTCTGAATATATGCTCCGGCATAAAGAATTTCTTAAGAGATATGTAATGAATTGTTTCGAAAAAAGGAAAGAAACCATTTATTTTGAGTGATATACCGGTAGCTTATAAGGTTCGTAAATAATAACAGTATATAACTTTTATACCTGGGAACATTTCATATTACATTTGGTGTTTTGTTTACAAACATTGTTAAAGATTTTTTTTAAATTCAAATCTTAAGGCATTGTGAATTTTGCAGATCAGGATGGATTGTTTCTCCTCCATGGGCAAGCTCTTCCTGGTCTTCATCAACGTTCTGTTTATGGTATGCCTGGAATCTTTGTTAAGTCAAAACAATCTAATGCTCAGTGGCTGTTTTCAAACAAATAAGTTTCTTTCTACAAGTGCATGATATTTTTGTGCAAAAAAAAAACCAAAGGCTTAAAATAAGAGTGTTACTAAAACTAGAAAATAAAACTCTTCAGTATTCAATAATATTTTGTAAAATCTCTTAAAATCTAATTTCTTACTTCGTTTTTGTTCCTTCGTCCAAGATATTCGGGTTAATGCTGATACTTCCCGGGATCTTAATTCTGGCGAACGTTGAATACATTGATGAGAACGTTAAACCGCTGATGAAGACGTTGTCTTACGGTGACGTCAATCTGGCTGACGTAGCAGACGGTCTCTCTATCTCTATGATTATCCTGGGAACCTTCACACTCCTGGTGGCTACTCTAGGATTGTGTGGAGCCTGCAAATCAAACAAGAAATGTCTCTGTGTGGTCAGTTCTATTACTGTCTACCTAGTTAGATATCTACACGTACAAATAACATGTCAAATGAGCATGCAAGAATCAGTGATACGTCAGTTATATGAATTAAAACGTTTAAACATCTGAAAATAATGTATAAGTGTACTTAATTATCTTGATGTGACTTCTATTTTTCTTTTCAGTACTCGATAATTGTACTCACTCTTCTGGTGTTACAACTTGTCGGAGTGGCACTCTGGGCAGTTGCCAATGATAAGGTAACCTACATAAGTTCTTAATTTAGCTTTGTTTTATTTTACAAAAAAGTAGAAATTTCTTGTGAAATGTTGAAAGTGTTGAAAGTTGTGAAAGTAATGGATTTTATAATTTATTTATGCTGAATGTATAACCATCACCGTGACTTCTTTATTTTTAAGGTGACCAACTCCATTAAAAGTGAACTACTCACCAACCTACGGACTCACTACACAAATGAGGATCTATCGAGCCATGAAATCTCTACAGCCTGGAACTACCTATTCATGAAGGTATCTTTACACGAAAACACCGCCACATAGTTTTCAAATCAAACTTATTTAGGGCGGCTTAAATCTTAATGATAAAATTTCTTTGATGACACTTACCAATGTCAAAAACGTTTCCATGAGAGAAATTTCAGCAGTACTGTGCAACAATATATTCAAAAAAGTATAAATCGGATACTTAAAAAATTTCAAGGAACTTTTGGAAAATTTTAAATTAAATTTTTCTTACCAAAACCAGTAGCATAAAAACGTACACGACTTTTCAACTCTATGTAGAACAATATTACACGATAAATTAAAGTCCCGGATTTTAGCATCATTTACAACATGCTTTTTCAATAAAAAATGGAACTCGTACATTTATTTTCATTGTCATTGGTCCTTTGCAAAACTATTTTGTTAAAAAAACTATCTTGGCTGTACAAACAAGTTCTCTGAAGTTGATATTAAAAGATGAGTCTCTGATTGATAATATCTATGTGGTTATTGGAGATAAGGTTTTCAAATAATCTGTAGGAATTACTATGGGTACCAATTGCGTCCCGTAATAGGCAGACTATTTTGGTATTTATACGTAGCAGATTTTATGCAAAATCTTACACATAGAAAGAGGAAAACACTTGTTATGGCATTCAACTCATTTAGATATATGTTGATGACCTATGATCAATTAACAGTAGTTACCTCCAATTATATGTCGACACGATATATCCCAGTGAGCTTGAGAATGATGTTACCAAAGAGTCTGACACATCTGTTGATTATTTGAACATTTTACTACAAAAAGACATAATGGTAATCTTACAAGAAAGCTTCATAATAAATATGATGACTAACTTTACAATCGTCAACTTCCTTACTTAAACAGTAATTGACCCGTATCACCTGTACACGGGGTCTATATCTCTCTTTTGATTCGATACAAAAGAACATGTTCTACGTATTCTACGGATGAACAATTTCTAAAACGAGGTAAATTATTGACGAAAAAGTTGATATAACGGGAATATTAACAATCTTGTCAGCAGATGTATACAATCTACCCTTAAGTCACATTCCAACTTACGTTTAATTTTCTTACCAATAGTAATGCCATTAGTTACACATTGAATTCCGTTATTTCTCGATCATGACAAGGAGCCTACGGCGGGAGTGACCGGTCGACAGGGGATGCTCACTCCTCCACGGCACCTAATCCCACCTCTTGTGTTTTAGAGGTCCGTGTTAGCTATGCTTCTGATTTGTTTTGTTAGAATGCACTTTTGAGCTTTGATGTCGTTTGTTATCTCCATATATTTTATTACATGTGAAACAGTATCATTTTCCATTTTCTAAAATTTTTTGTTAATGATTGAAGGTTCCTTAATTAACCTTTCGTTCAAATGTCTTTTAACGATTTCAATTCAAATAAAAAAAATTCAAATTACTATAGTAATTTCTTTCAATTTTGTAAAATAGCTGTCGTGCTGTGGTGTCAATGATAATCAGAACACGACAAACGACTTCACAAACACCCCTTGGAAGGCCTCCTCTGGAACAAAGAAAGTCCCAATCTTCTGTTGTACCGGGATCAACACCAACAACTATAACCTCATCACCTTCACGTCCTGCACTGACGACGTGTATAAAGGCTTTTACAATACAGTTAGTTCACAAATATATCATAATGAAATTTGATGTCAGAATTATAGTCTGAATCCCTGGCTAAATTGACTGAAGTATGTATATATCAATAACAGGGTTGTTACAGTGCTGTAGAAAAGGCCGTATCTACCTATACTTTGTACTTCATCGCTACCGGATGTATCATCTTAGGCGTAGAGGTAAAGTAACTCGGGACTATTGAAAGAGATATTCAATCAGTTTCAACAAACAAGATTGTAAACACTGACTTTGACGAGGAAATGTTCTATCTACCAGATTAATACATAGGTTCACGGCGGTGGTGACCGTTCAAGAGGGGTACTTCTCTTGGGCTTCTGGCCCCAGGATCATGAAACAAACTTAGACTTAAGTCAAATTTTCTATCGCCTATAAAATATTCATTAATTGAGGAATTTATTTAGAAATTTGCAGATAACAGCACTTTTGAGAAGCAATATTGAAAAATATTTTAATTATGGTCTTCTTGATCTTTACAACATTTTATAATAAAATTAAGAATTTGACATAAGCTTAAGATGTTTCATGATCCCAGGACCTGATTTCACCTTTTGAGCTCCTTTTGAAAGATTTCATTTTGTTTTTACATTTTTGAGATCGATTACTATTAGTTATCTCCACCTTTTTCTTCCTTCTAACCACCCTGACAAGTTACAGAGACTGGTCACACTTAGAAGTTAACCGTTCCAGATTTACACTGAGATAATCATTATACGCATTTTTACGCTGCATGACAAATAAAGTTTTGTAATTTTGCATCATTATTTAAAATTTCTGAAGTGCAATACAAATTGATCAAATACTAGGAAAATAACATTTAAAATTTATCATATTGCATGAAGTTATGGTGTTTATTTCAGATTATTGGTCTCGTGTGCGCATGCTGTTTGTGTAAAAACATTGGAAAGAAAAAGCAGGAAGTTTCCCCCCGTAAAAAGAAGAAAAAATAAATCGCACGAAAATAATCAAAGTTACAACTGAATTAATCTTGGGATAATTATTTTTAATTATCACTTGAACTTTTATTGAAATAGAATTAGCTTGTACTCAATAAAATATTACTTTGATAATCAGTTTGTAGATCAATTTCGATATCTAATGATTAAAGATATGTTTACCATGTACATGTATGGCTTTTTAAAAGATTGATTGATTGATTGTATATTGTTTTACGTCCCTCTTGAGAATTTTTCACTCATATGGAGACGTCACCGTATGCCGGTGAAGGGCTTCAAATTTAGACCTATACTCGGCACTCAGGGCCATTGAGCAGTGAGGGTTCTTTATCGTGCCAGCGCCTACCGTGACACGGGACCTACGTTTTTAAGGTCATATCCGAAAGACCCGTGACTTTCACTTCTAGTGCCGAGCGCTTGGCGAAGGAACAGTCACTACCTTTGTTTACGTCTTAGGTATGACGCGGCGCCGCGAACGAGAATCGAACCCGGGCCTCCCGATCACGAAGCGAACGCTCTACCACTAGGCTACCGTGACCGGTCGCTTTTTAAAAGATTGAATTGTCTTTAAATGAGCTATTGAATTGTTGTTCTTAGCTTATGAATCCTTGATACTTGATTATGTACAAGTCTGTCATTTAGTACAAATGTAAAATCATAATATATACCTCCAAAACATCAGAGTTGGGATTAGGTACCATGAAAGAGTCATCATCCCCTGCTGACCGGTCCCACCCGCCGCATACTCCTTGTCATGATCGGGAAATAACGGAAAAATGCGTCGTCAATTCACTGTATGAAAAATGTCAGTCAGCATTTTTCAATGATAAATTATATTTGCTGACAAGGTCATGTATCTACCATAGAACTTACAAATGATGACTCTAAATAAGACTGCTGATATTCTTGTTTCATCAACTTTTTTGAATTATGGAACCCAATAGGTACCCATGAGAATTCAAATAGATTGTTGGAAGACCTTGTCTCCAAAAAACACATGTACATATTGTCTATCACGCAACTTCAGAGTAATTGTGTGTACAATCAGAATGATTTTTAACAATTTGAAAATAATTTTGCAAATGACCAATGACAAGGTATGTGAATTTATGAGTTCCATTTATTTTATTGAAAAGGCAACTCATACTGTCAATGATATCAAGAAGCCTGGACTTTAATCTATCGTGGGGAATGGTTTTGTTTGAAGTTGAAAACTCGTAAGTTTTTAAGTTGTTGATTTTGGTTAAACTTTTTGATTTCAAGTTGTCCAACAGTTCCTTAGATTTTTTATGTATCCACCTCTAATTTACACAACTTCTTGAATATATTGCTGCACAATACTATTAAAGTTTCTCCTTCACTTCTGTTAATATCTTAGTGAGGAGTAAAAAAAGAGGTTTGGTAGAGCATTTACTGGAACCCGCTATGTAATATGTCTTTGTAAGGATTTTTATGAAGGTTTCGGAATCCAATATAGATGTGGTGGTTCTTAGAGAATTCATTTTTAGCCGGGCTTATTGCTCAAAGAGCAATTGCCGGCTTATGTGATCCTGTTCAAGGCAGGATGTTGACCCCATAGTCGCCATTTAAAGTTACGTGCAAAAATATAGTTCTTACTCTCAAGCGCTTTTGAGATAATACAAACGCTAAATAAAGCAACAAAAATAAAACGAAGTTTTATCTATATAAAGTAAACATTAGTAGTAATGACTTTGAAAACTTCATAAGTCAAAGAACATTAGTTCATTAGCGTAAGGATTTTTGATAATCAGTGTTACCGTAGTTCACTACACATACAAGGTAAAGCAGGAGAGGGAACCAGACTGGGCTGTTTGTTTATATTCAGCTGCGGTACCAGATTAATTCTGATTTTGACAAAATCGGACCCTGGTATTAGGCACTCTCTACGTCTGAGAGAGGGACGAACAACAACTCTGCATGGAGTGTGGGTATTAGGATTGAAAAACTCGCTGTCAGTGTCTTATCATTTATACTGATAGTTTTAAAATAATTTTTTCATCAGAATATAAACATGATTCATGTAAGAAATCCATTTTACTCTGTAAATGAGCCCGGCTCTCTGTACTTCTGAGTACTTTGATTGTTCTTTGGGATTTTGAAAAGTTTCTAGATTTTTGAATACAGCAGAATAGATGTTTTTCATATTACTCTTCAATCTTTTAATCGTAACATAAATCTGTTCCATTCTGACAAAAAGTCAATGTCTTCTATTTCAAATTTGGCCCATCATCTGACGTAATCTTCTACATAACCAATAATATTTATGAAATTCTGACGCCAGCTGAAGGATCGGGGTTCCCTGTATTTTGGGACCTTTTAAAATTATTGATTTAAAGTCAAAAAGTCATGATCATTCCGTCGCATGCAAGATCTCTGTAATAAGAGAAGCTCCAAATATTCTTGCCTCAACTATAGATTCCCCTGGTGTTTATACACCATTGTCATACTACCTTCCTTGCAGAATTCTGAATTAGAAATCAATTCTATAGCTAGCAACAGTGAATTTGTTAATCTTTAAAACTTTCCAAGTGTTAAGCTAGTTTTAAGAAATCAAACGAACAATTAAGCCAGAACAAATGTGTTTTTCACCATATGCCAAATTAAAAGGCCTATTCCTTTGAGGTTTTTCATACAAATTATTAGGCAATTAGTTTTACACTGAATATTACACGTATATACCGATGTTTCCGTTCCGGTCATGACAAGGCGCACACTGTGGGTGTTTTTTGGTCAACAGGGGATGTTTACTCTTCCATGGCACCTAATCCAAACTCTGCTGTTTAAGAGGTCACTGTTTGTTCTGCTTCCAGACGGTATTATTTAAATGAACTATCTAGTTTGATAACTGTTCATCATCTATATATTCATGCAACAATATAAGTAAGTAATCGTTTAGTATATAACCTGTTGTGCATGATAAATATTGTACAATACTGAAAACAAAATAATTATTAAACAAAACTGCAAACGGCTAAATTGACCTTTCAGTTTTTCCCATTAAATTATATTAATTCACACATGCAGAAGATTTGTTCTATAGCTGAAGGCTGTATGCATAAATCTTATCTTGGATTTTGATTTTACACTTTGAACAAATAATCATTTGTCAAAAATCTCTCATTCTCAAATTGAAGGAATTGGTTCCAAAGGCGTAACACATTTATTCACTCGAAATGCAAAATATTTTGATTAAAACGATTTAATAAATGGACTTAGTAAGCATATTTCCAAGAAAGGTATGATATATATTTAGGAGTCTGATTAGGGAATTTTTGCTCAAAAACAACAGTCACCTCCTTCCCTAACCACCACCACCAACATCCCTCCCCAAATAAAAGGAATATTCAACGAAACGCACGGGTCACCTTTTTATAGCCATATTATTTGTGCGCTTTTTAATCCAAGGTCCTTTTTTCTTGAAAGATATCTAGTTGGGAGAAAGAGAGACGGTGCATGTGTGGAAATTTTATCATACTTGGCAAAAAAAAATTACTAGTATAGAAATAAATACATGTAAATAAAATAAAATTATTCATATTCAATCTTGTTATTCTCGATTTTTTTATTTGAAGTCTGAAAATAAACAATTAAAAACCAATTAATTATAATCTTTTAACCAAACAACAACCTGATAATTGTCCTTACGTACTGCCACGCAGTAAGACCACCGCGTAATTAGACACGGGTCTTTTGTCCTGTTGTCCACTCAGTGTGACGTCACTAACAGGGCCGGGCATGTCCAGTGTTAGGTGTTTACTGGTAAGGAATGGATAGCGAGAAACAATAAAGCAACTTTTCAGCAAGTCGATTTTTACTGAAGTACTATATTGAAAGGAACGCCAAAGAAGTAAGTACATGTATTTAAACCATTTCAATCTTTTTTTTTTTCATTTTTAAGGAATAAAATTTAAAGTCAAATTTATTTTTACTCTCAAGACAAGACATACATCCTCTTAAAAACGTATTATATTATCAATTTCTCTGTTTATATGCTATTTCAAATAATATAACAAAACATAATTGTAATATTTCAGTTAACCATGGGATGCTTTGATTCCTTAGGATATATCTATCTTGTAATTGTTAACGGACTATTTATGGTAAGTATTGCCCCCCCCCCCCTCCTAGATTTCCTTGAATGTCTTAAATTCTTATTAGGCCTCAATTAATCTAAGTCTGTTGCGAATCTCAACAAAATTCCAAGTGGCCACAATTTTTAAGTTTTGTCTTTTTGAAAGTGTGGAATCAAGGCCGAAGGATATCTTCGCGAAATTGCCAAAGGTGTGAATGGACAATTTAGCATAAAATTTATAGGACAATTTAGCGAAAGAAAAACAGTTCCCTGTGGAAAAGATTTTATAAGAAGTTTAATTTAAATTATCTTTAGAGATTCAATGTGAAGGGAGCAAATATTGACCAATTAATTGCGAAGTAATTACAAACTCTTACGGTACTCCAATGGAACAGATAAAACAAACTCGACCCTAATATATTCAGGAAAGTACACGAGAACATGATAGAACTTCTAAAATACTTTTAATTAAATAAAGCCTTTTAAAGAGATGTTCAATATTTTTTAAAAAATAATTTGTTTTTTTTTCGAACTAGAATTATTTTTAGACCATTCTCATTCTTCCTGTTGATGAACAATGGTTAACGAAAGAGAAAGATGCACGTATTTCTTAAATTTTTTGCTAAAGTGTTCGCTCAAATTTCGCTAAAATTTCCTTCACATCCTTCATTAAACCTTCAAATTGTCCCGCTTAAATTGTGAATTTTATTGAATTAAGAAATTTAGGAATTGCAAAAGAAAACCTTACTGTGTAATTATGGAGCTTTAAGTTATTTCAAATTTGAGTGTGGAGACAAACCGCCGTCTTTAAAATTGAAATCAAACGCCTCACTTGTATTGTCTCCTCTCCCACCCTCATTATCCTGTTCACGTTTTATATTTTGTTACAGTTATTTGCCATTTTGTTGATCGTCCCCGGGGCTGTGATGCTAGCTGACATCACATACGTGAATGAAAAAGTGGTTCCGCTGATGAAAACCATGTCGGTGGGGAGTTTTAACGCGGCGGACCTCGCCGACGGACTGGCCATTACCATGGTGGTGATAGGGGGCCTCATCCTCGTCATAGCCACCCTTGGGATTTGTGGTGCCTGCAAGAAAGCCAAGGGTTGTCTCTGTGTGGTGAGGTCCTTTGTTAAATTCAAAAAAAATTCTATAGTTAAAATAAAGGCTGATTATTTGCTTTTGGTGACATTAAGTTTATAAATCTAATTATTTCATCATTCCTATATTTAGTATTCCCTCATTGTGTTGAGTCTGCTGGTTGGTAAAGTCATCGTGGTGATCCTATGGGTTTTGATGAATGCAGAGGTAAGGTACTTCAAAATTTATACATACCAGGATACATCTCCCCTTATTTTAGTTTTAAAGAGTAAGTACAGTTGACATAATCCTGTTATAATCAAAATTATAACGTGTTTACAAATAGATTAGCATTATCGCTTTCAAGACGTAGAAATGTTATGTTTAAAAGTTTTTAAAAGCTTGAGTTGTGTAATATTGCAAAACCCTTAGATTTATACGTACCTGATGATGTCAACACAGATTTAATTTGATATAACATTACATGTATTTTTATTGACAGGTACAGTCGTACTTAAAATCTCAGTTGTTGTCCCAGCTAACGAATAAATACTCGGCGGACGACCTAACAACGAATGAGATATCCACAGCATTTAACTTCCTGTTTATGACGGTAAGGAACCATCCAATCGCATCATCTCGGGTCTTTCCGTCAGAGGTCGGAAAAACAACCTCGAATGTATTAACATCACCGGATGTTAAAAATTTATACATTTCCTGTTCATTCAAATACAGGATAGACGTAGTTAGAAGTCCCTTCTATGGTATATTTTAGGTAATATCATTACATTGAATAAAGTTAAACTCCATATTTCATAGATAAAAGGTCTCCATGCATTTATTTCCAAGGTCGTGAAAGAGGAGGGTTGTCATGGCGGCTACCATATACATTCGAGGTCGTTTTTCCGCTAGTCGGAAAGGCCCGAGAAGTTGCGACTGGGAACCATCTAAACCAATCGCATCATCTCGGGTCTTTCCGTCAGAGATCGGAAAAACAACTCCGCTAGTCGGAAAGGCCCGAGAAGTTGTGATTGCATCTTAACAAGAATAAAAAGAAGCCAATTGTTTAGATAGGGAAAACTATAAAGAAAAAATATCGTCATATAAACTATATAACTTATCACATAAGAGTTTACATCAAAACATCTTTTATTCTACAACTTATGTTTACAAATATTTGAGCATACACTTAGTCTTGTGCATATCGATATACTAGTATTAACTGTTTGGTATGGAAGAGTCCAAAAATAATAGAATTAAGTTGCTGAAACCTAAAAGCAATGTTACACGAAAAGACAATTATCAAAATTACATTTGTTTAAAATAACATGTGCAAATAATTTTTTCATACTTAGTATATCATTTTTCGTTCATCTTGTTTGTTCAAAAAGAAACCATTAATTTAAAATAAAACGGTTTTAAAATGTACAAATAATTTAAGAAAAATTAAAACTTTTTTATAAGTTAAATAATAAGTATGAACCTTTTTTTCAGCTGGAGTGCTGCGCAGTAAACGCAGTGACGGGACAGACGAATGATTTTGACAACACCCCTTGGATAGCTGGAGCCGGAAGTAAACACATTCCCATCTTTTGTTGTTCCGGTATAGACGCTAATTCCGCTGGCGCCACCTACACGGCCTGTACAGACAGTGTGAGCGCCGGTTACTACAGCATTGTAAGTCTTCATGATGCCTTTTTTCTGTTAAATATTTTATTTCTTATGGCTTATCAGCGACTGAGTGGGTTACTAAGTTGATTTAGAAATAAACCTCTGTCTCTGGACATTGCAAATGACTTGGTTGAAGATATTATAGTCATGCAATATTACATTGTTCCCTGAGTCTATAGCTAGTCGACTTATCCATTACAGTTTTTGAATTTCTTTCAAGCAAACCCCCTGATGTTGATCATTCAATTGAAAGGACCCTTTGGACAATCCCCTCTTTTATGCCATCCAAATGTAAAAATTATGAAAGGGACTGACATATATTTCATAGTCGTTAACTTTGATTCGACCCTGAAATTTTAATAAAAGTCAATATGTTTGACCCTGTTTCATATTTATTTGTTATAACAAGTAAATTGCAATCAAATTGCTGGATGCATGTCCGGTCCTGTTACATGTAAACCGTATGTGTCTTTTGATACTTTGTTTAAAGATCCCCACAATCGATTTTTAAGGCAACTTTCATTGTCGTAATTCAAATTAATAATTATTAAAGATTAATTAATAACTTTTTAAAACACTTTATTGACAGTATAACATGTATTTCCACTCTTTTTTTAGGGTTGTTACGATGCTTTTTATAATCTCATTATGAAGTACTCCATCTACTACATTGCCGTTGGTGTAACAGTACTTATAGTCGAGGTAAGATTAGGCTGCAATGTTAATTAAATAATATAAACACGTTAATGTACACATGTTTAATTTCTATATATTGTATATGGAACTTTGGGCTTTATCTTAGAATCAAAATTCTACTTTTTCAGGTGCTAGGGGTTATCTTTGCCTGCTGTATGTGCAAAAAAATCGGCAAGACGGAAAACGGAAAAATTTAAGGAACAAATGAGGGAGAAAGAGTGATGTAACCACTTTAAAGAGTGCAGTGTATCTGTGATATATTCATTTTATTCTTTTGATTATTATAACATAGACGATATAATTTACATGACATTGTTACTGAAATTTGTTTCAATAAATAATTTTTCAAAAATTGCATCAAGGCATTTTGAAATAGAGAGAATGCTACATCTCACGATTTTTTGTGGTCATTATAGCTAAATTACTTGCGTAATTTCGAAGAAATAACAAAAAATGTTATATATCGTAAAAAAAAAAACAAGTATATATATATATGCATTTGTGTAATTTAAACTTTCAAAGTTTTATGTTTTTGTAATTGTAAAATATGTATATTTTTGATTTAAGCAAATATATGGCACATCGTATAAAACAAATGTTAAACGTGCATAGTACAGTACTTATTTAGCTTCAAAGAATTGTAAAAAAAAAAAAAAACCCAAACAAACAAAGATGGATCACAATTTGGATCAAGCTACTGAGACAAAAAGTGCACTACAGTTGGTTTTTCTTTGTTGGACGGAATAAAGCTTTTACAGGCACACAGTCATTTATTTCCCTGCTACACCATTTTGGCGGCCCCGGATAATCCCGTTCCGTCCTCGCCTCCGTTCTTTATGATTATAATGGCCCCAACGAACGCAACAATCTGAAATACAATAATTATCAAATTCATATTTTCAATTTTTGTCTACCTCAACAAATGAGTAAAATTTCAACACTGGTGATAAAAAACACGTTCCCCAAATTAAACTCTATCATAATGAATAAACTTCTGAACTTGACCTTTGATCTTTTCAGCTCAAAAGCAGAAGCTATCTTTTTAGGCTATGTATACGGTGTTTTATTAATAAAAGCTCAGAGAAAACTTTAGATATCAGTCTGATTAAATTCAAATCCTCGATCCGCTACTTTATTTCTTTAATGTCGCCACACGAGGTCGTGTGGCGACCATAAGAAATAAAGGAACGGATCGCAATTGGTACCCATGGGAATTCCAATAAATTGTTGGAAGACCTTGTCTACAAAATCAATAGATATTGTCAATCACAAACTCAAACATCTTTTTTTATGTCGACTTCAGAGTACTTGTGTGTACAATCAGAATGATTTTAACAAAATAATTTTGCAAATGACCAATGACAAAGTAAGTAAATATACGAGTTCCATTTTTATTGAAAAAGCAGCTGTCAATGATATCAAAAAGCCTGCACTTTAATTTATCGAATGGGAATGGTTGTGTATAAAGTTGAAAAGTCGTAAGTTTTTAATCTGTTGATTTTGGTAAAATTTTGTGATATCTCCTTCTCTATTGTTAATATCTTAGTGAGAAGTAAGAAAGAGGCTTGGTTGAACATTTACCCGCTATTTATCTTTGTTTCTATCACCGAGCAAAATTAAGATTTTTTAAATAAAATAACTTTTTAATATTTATACTAAATTTGGACTTTTATCTGTGAAATTCTTTATCTATTTTTATTATGTGCTAATTTTGAATTTTATGTTTAATTAATCTCATTCCCTTTGAAGCCGGATTAAAATAGTCTAATTGACACACGGTGACTCTGCCAAAAGAATCTACTCATTAGGTGTTAATGCCTCGGGATTAGCTAATCCTGTATCAATAACTTTATCTATACAATTACTTTATAACCTCTTTCATGTCCACTCTATCAAAGAAACACACCTTTCCATCAATTAACTCAGCTAGTGTCATAAGTCAACTATTGTTTACTCTTAATCTTACAAAAAGCTATGTATATTATACGTTCTTCAGTTGTAGGCCCGACGCTTCACCGGCCACATCCAACTCCATTAAGGACAGATGATACAAACAAATGTTTTCTTTGAAAAAGATTAAAAATCATGTCACAAGTTTAGAAAAGTGGATGGTTCTTAGAATTTTATCTCTGAAGAACTGGAAAATGAAATAGATTTGGAAAATATTAGTAATATTTCAATAAAAAAAAACGAATATAGACAAATCACATTCCGTATACGTTTACAGGTGAAAATAGATTTCAGAATATGTTATCTTGGCGCTAATAGTGTAATATAAACCTTAGAAAAATATACCAAGCCAGGTGAATTTTAAGAGGAACATCGAAATGACAAAAAATTAGCAATATTACAAAGGCTGATTTTTTCCATTTAGCTTTTCCTAATAAAATTCACCCGGCTCGGTATATTTCTCTTAAGTTTATATTACACTTTTAGCACCAAGATAACATATTCTGAAATTTATTTTCACCTGTAAACCTTTACTGAATGTTATTGTCTATATTTGTTTTTTCATTGAAATATTACTAATATTTTCCAAGTGTTTTTCATATTCCAGTTCTTCGGAGATAAAATTCTAAGAACCATCCACTTTTCTAAACTTTTGACATGATATTAAATCTTTTTCAAAGAAAACATTTGTTTGTATCATCTGTCCTTAAGTGTCGTAAGATATTGTTAAAATTCATGTTTGCTATTTACCATCGTCTTTAATAAATTCAGAAACCTGATTTACAAGTTCTTGGACTTTATTTTGAAAGACCATACAGTATGGAATACGGCACCTTTACCCTTTATGTTTTATTACGGCCCCACAGCGCCACTACCTAGTTATACCCGCCAACATTCCTTTTCGCCGTTTACGAAAAACAACGGACTTAGTCCAGGAATTAATTTACAACTTATGACCAAAATCTAACTGGTTATAATTGTAAGGATTTTTATGAAGTTTCGGAATCTAATACATATACATGTATAATGTTTTGGTAGTTCAAAATCATTTTAATTCTTTGAGATATTAAACTAATTCTTACCTCGTTAAGATAAAAATACCAATCTAATTCTTACCTCCACGAACAGGGTAAATATCCCGATCTGATTCTTACCTCGACTAACAGGGTAAATAACCTGATTGAATTCTTACCTCTACTAACAGGGTAAATATCCCGATCTGATTCTTACCTCGACTAACAGGGTAAATATCCTGATCTGATTCTTACCTCGACTAACAGGGTAAATATCCCGATCTGATTCTTACCTCGACTAACAGAGTAAATATCCTGATTTAATTCTTACCTCTACTAACAGGGTTAATATCCTGATCTGATTCTTACCTCGACTAACAGGGTAAATATCCCGATCTGATTCTTACCTCGAATAACAGCTAGGGTAAATATCCTGATCTAATTCTTACCTCGACTAACAGGGTAAATATCCTGATCTAATTCTTACCTCGACTAACAGGGTAAATATCCTGATCTAATTCTTACCTCGACTAACAGGGTAAATATCCCGATCGAATTCTTACCTCGACTAACAGGGTAAATATAAAGATCTAATCCTTACCTCGACTAACAGGGTAAATATCCCGATCTGATTCTTACCTCGACTAACAGGGTTAATATCCCGATCTGATTCTTACCTCGACTAACAGGGTAAATATCCCGATCTGATTCTTACCTCGACTAACAGGGTAAATATCCCGATCTGATTCTTACCTTGACTAACAGGGTAAATATCCCGATCTGATTCTTACCTCGACTAACAGGATAAATATGCTGATCTAATTCTTACCTCGAATTACAGCTAGGATAAAAATATCGTGATCTAATTCTTACCTCGAATAACAGGGTAAATATCCCGATCTGATTCTTACCTCGACTAACAGGGTAAATATCCTGATCTAATTCTTACCTCGAATTACAGCTAGGATAAATATCCTGATCTGATTCTTACCTCCACTAACAGGGTTAAAATTCCGACGACAATAAACGCCGTGCTATAACTGTTGAGGGCATCATACGTGGCATCATAGCAACCCTAAAATTCGTATGAAATTCAACTATATAAAAATACATGAAAATATGAATAAAATCCAACATAAATAAAAAAAAATTGCAGGTTGAAGTTGTATATATAAAGAATATTTTATAATTAAATCTCTTACTAAAATAATCATGACCACCAAGACATCTTAATGCTAAAGTTCGCGCACATGTATTAAAAATCTAATTCTTTAAAGGGCTTTCTTATTAAGAAAATAAAATCAGAGACTTACTTTAGTGTGGTAACCTGAAGTGACGGTATTTGTGCACGCACTGTTGGTCGTTGAAGCGTAATTCGAGGCTGTGACTCCAGTACAGCAGAATATCGGGATTTCTTTCCCTCCGTTATTGCTATTAGTGATCCACGCCGAACTATCAAAGTCATTTGTTGTTCCGGTTACTGCAGTGACGCCACAACAGGAGAGCTGTAGTAAAAATGAGAAGTGTTCTGTTAACCACACTCACACGTACACCCTCACCAACACCCCTTACCCTCACACCCCACCCACCGCCACCCCCCACACACAGAGAGAAGGAGAGAGAACACTTACAGACATGAACATATAGTTCCAAGCAGTTGAAATTTCATGCGTTGTCAAGTCGTCCCTTTGATAGTTGGTCTGAAGTTGCTTTAAAAGTTCCGTTTTCATCCAACTTTGGATCTGAATGCATCAATAAAACCAACTAATGTGAATTACATTCATTTACATGATTAAGACTGTAGTATTTCCTGACTTCATTTAATTTTATTTCTGATAGATTATTTTACCTTGTCGTTCATAACTAACCACAAAATGACAACCACCAGCTTAGCCAGGAAGAACACCAGCACTAGAATGGCATACTACGAAGAAAATCACAACAACCAACATTAGTCTAATCAACAATACTAAAACATAATCATAAAGAAAGAATTTGATTTAATGTCAGTTTAATTTCTAGATATCTGAATGAGAACTTCAACAGAGATAATACAAGGTTGAAGCTGAGGATGAAAATTGAGAAACCCACAACACTTGACGTTACATATTTTTATTATTTAAAAAATACGAGGGTTGTCCCAAAAAGTCGTAGACAATGTTCATAGCTTTTTTAACACGCAACCTATACTAACCAAATTTTGCATAGACATAATACATTCAATGTTCTTTAAAATTGTGAAATCTTAAATATATATTTTTCATATTAATAATATTGGGACGATTTATATGAAGGCCGATATGGTCTGTCGGCGCACGACCAAAATTTGGAATAATTTCCACATATAACTATTACGTTTGCTTTTATTTCTTTGGTACTATGTAAAAGATTGAACTAAAATTTAAATCACTGAAACCAGAATCAAAATCTTAATAACATGTCAAAATTTCATAAAACTTGAATTAGAAACAGTCGACTAATGGCATGATTTTCAAAGTCTTGTTGGAATTGAGATTGATGAAAATGACGTCGTCGAACGCGTACCCGGCGCACGGAAATGTAATAAATTGTTTTTGGGTATGTTTTATATTCATCAGAGACGGGGAAAAGAGAACAGAAAGGACATTACACACTAGATTTTAAGAGAGAAGTTGTTTTTAAATAGCATGAGATTCAAAGATAGTTTTTCCTCTATATCGAAAAAAATTGTTTTTGTATTTAAGAAGTAGAGCAAACATATGGGAACGTTCAGGGTCATGAAAATAGTCAAACAAGGTGTATTCTCTGCTGCCTAAAACGTAAGGTATTCTTTCAACTAAATTTTGGCGAAAATTTGAACCTGCTTAAGAAAACGGAAAGTAGTGAATCTAAATAAGTCCCTTAGTCAAGAGTGGTTTTTCACTATAAAAAAATATTCATTTGGATGTTAATATCCGCATGTGAAGCAGAAAAAGATATCATGACGTCATGAGAGACGTAAATAACGCCTGCTTTCATGCGCCGATGTTCACTTACATGGTTTCTTTATTTTTTCATAGTTTTCTTATTAAATGTGGTATCGTCATGAAACTTGAAATGCATGATCATAAAATGTTACTTTTTGCTATGACAAGAAAAAAAAATTGTATTTAGCAAAGAGAAAATAAACTATGTTCCCTGTCTACGACTTTTTGGGACAACCCTCGTATAACCCCATTAAAATGTGACGACAAGTGCCTGTGGGGTAACCTGTGGAAAACTCACAATGATCAGACAGCACTTCTGCTGACAGAAGGCCCCGCAACAGCCTAGTGTGGAGACAATGAGGACAAAGGCGCCAAAAACGATCAAGGTCACAGACAGATTCTTGGCTAGGTCCCCGACGTTTAACGCACCGAATGACAGCTGTTGTAGCAGGGGCAGTACTTCATCGTTGATGACGTCAACATCAGCAAGCATCAAAATTCCTGGAATAAGTATTCCAAGCCCGAGCAACTAAAAATTAAGATGTACTGTCCTTAAAATCCATGAATATGGTAGGCTAGTTAATTACTAGGTAAAGGTATGTCAAAATGTTTCGATCCTTGCCTTGATATGGGAATTTGGTATGTAGTCCCCTACCGTACTCATGAAACTGAACGGGACCATATTTTTCCTCCGAGTCTGTCTGTCCGTCTGTCCCTATGTCTGTCCGTATGTGAGTTACATATCAAGTTTGCATTTCATTCCGCTGATTTTTGACGGAATTATAATTTTTTTTTATAAAAGGGTTCAAGATCGGGTTCGTGCAGCATTAAATTGATGGTCCAAACAAGATTGTCATCATTATGTATTCCTTGTACAAAACTCTCAGAATGCCTGTTAGATTGAATTTAATTAACTGAAATTTAGCCGTTATAATTAATTTGGAACTCGAATAAATGCAAATATACGTGTATGCAACATTTCATCTATACTGTCTGTAGATTACTGAAGTGAACCACGGATGTATGGAAATAAATTGTTTTGTCTGAGCAGTTTTAAATTTATTCATTTTCCGTTCCCTTTAACGAATATTCCTTGCTTGTTTGTTTGTTGTTAAACATCCCTCTCGAGAATTTTTTATCTCGTGTGGAGACGCCAACACTTGCCGGTAGAGAGCTGCAAATGTTGACCTTTACTCGGCACTCAGGGCCATTGAGCAGGGAGGAATTCTTTTTCGTGCCAGCATCTACTGCGACGTGCGGCCTAGGTTTTGTAGCGGACAGTATATAGAGAACTTATACTGCCTCGCTCGTGAGCTATCTTTTCTAGTGATGCGGTAGTCTCCCTCTATTTCAGGCAAGTTAAGCAACGGCGAGCCTGTTTAACCCTTGCTTGGGTGACCGCTTCACGTTACAAAATTGGTGGCAGCGTAGTGACTCTGGTGTCTGGTGTCCTGCTTAGGAAGTCTCAGACCTAAGACTTAGTGTCCATTTACAGACTTCGTGTCTGTGGACGGCAGGGGTTGCCGTACTGAAGAGGTTCCGACCTGATTCAGGTAGCTCTAAGGCTAGGACTTCGTCTCCATGTACGGACTTCGTGTCCGGGAACGGCATTGGTTGCCGTAACTGAAGAGGCCCAGACACTCAGAGAGAACTCATGCTAAGCTTTGGGTCGAAGCTTCCCTGAGCGGGGGGAAGTGTAGCGGACAGTATATAGAGAACTTATACTGCCTCGCTTTCTAGTGATGCGGTAGAGTCTCCATCTATTTCAGGTAAGTTAAGCAACGGCGAGCCTGTTTAACCCTTGGATGGGTGACCGTTTCACGTTACAGTTTATACAGTCTCATCCGAAGGACCGGTATCCACGTCCCCATAGTGGTATTCGCACCCGCGACGCAAGGATAAACCTTTTACTCCGTGAGTCTAGAACAGACGTTTTACCACTGCGCCACGCGAGCTTAATATTTAAAAAGTGGGAGTTGAAAATCACGATAGATATATAGATAAAACCAAAGATGAATGAAGTAATTCTTAACCAACTGAAGGAAGACAAAGTTCCCATCCATAAAATAATCACAGGGCAATTTTAGTATTGACATTATTTAGTTAAAGAACTTAGAAAAGACTAAAATATTTTTTTTCAAAGTAATTTTAATTTGTCCAGTACTTAATACTTCCTGTAAGCAATACCACCGGTTATAAATGGCCAAAAATGTCAGTGTTAGTTTAACTCCATGGATTGAATGATAAATAATAAATCAATATATCACTGAACAGAAAAAAATCTATTATGCTGAAAGTGGTTTTTAAATCAGACGAACCAAAACAATCGTGATCTTATGCTCTATCAGATTGTAAGACCGGGGATTTCAAAATCTTAGGCCCATCTAAAGGTCAATGAACAAATCTCAGGCCCGTCGTAAGGTCAATGAACACTGAAATCTAAATAAGGACTATATACCTCCTTATTAAAATGGAGTGTGGAGGACTAGACGGGCTTACTAAAATCTTAAACTAAAGTCCAGGGTTCAATCATACTGCTTTTTAAAAGCCATTTGGAGATGGCCTATGAGGAGTCATCGTCTCAAGCTACGGATGGGAGTCTGCATATAGCTCTCTCCTAGAATGGGAGAGGATCGTACATTTTGGCCGTGGTTTGGAACGATGATGAGGAGTGTACAATAAATATACAGTACCATAAATATCAGGTTGATGACCACAAGGAAAAACTTGACACATTTTCCTCCACAAGACAGCGCCATTTTGAATAATTACACCTGAAAAAGAAAACAAAGCTCCAAATAATATTTTACCATGCTACGTTTTTCCTATGACCAAAAAAATTAAGTATATACATACATGTAGACCTGTATATGACAGGTTTATTAAATTCTACAGAGTTTTCGTTTTCCAGATGATTCTAGAAAGTTCGAAGTAACACGTAAAAAAGTAATTGTTTATTACATGTATAGTGACATCTGTGTATACTTAATATTTATGATAAAAAATATGACTCCTCTTACAATTTGGCCACGGTCAGTTGGTACTATATGTTAGTATATCTTTTTTCATTGTATTTTAGTTAGTTTGGTGTTCTATGTTTACTTAAGGACAATAACAAATAACACTTATACAGTTAAACAAATTTAAGAATTCATTTAGGAATAAAACAAATTAATACACCTTTACTGGCTATTGTCAAAATGCTCTGTATTAAACATAACGAAATATTTTCAATTAATTTAACCAATAAATTTATGACCAATAAAACAAAATGTATGATTTTCATGACTTGTAATTCATTAACCTTATGCACATGTATATACCGTGGATTCCCCCACTTACCCTTGATAATCTCTTCTGTCTAGTAAATTCCTCACATAAACGAGAATTTATGACATGGAAATATTTTTACACACTGCGTATATGGTTATTTCCAAATACATCGACCTCCAAAGATCTTTCAAAATTGTTCGATTTGTTTGTTTAAAATGTTTATGCTTCGTTGCATCTCTACACACAAATGGCGTTCGATAAATAATAATTTTTATTCCTTCTCAAGTTGTTCTCAAATAAAAGATTAACATTTATACTAGTGATTTTGATACACAATTTAAAAAAAAATATCTTAAATAAATGCAAATTATATCCTGTTAAAGTTATCCAACCTTTAGCATTAATGATTGAAAAGGAGGGGGGGGGGGGGGGGGGTAAATAAAGCACACAAAATACAAAGCCCTAGGGAGATGTAAAGGTGTTTTATACTATATAGTATTTGATTTTTTAATGATAAATACCTGAAAGCGTCCTTATTGAAGTTTAAAGATCCACCGATCTCTTTTATTGAGAGGTCTATTTATATCCGTGTGGAATTGCATACATTTAATGGATAGGCAAGTTTATTTCATACTTAAACGAGAATCGATTATTTAAAATAAATAGTCACGCAAAACATCATTTCTGTCCAAAACAGGAATTTGAGGGACAAAAGTTCATCATTATGTGTTCTATGTTTCGTGATGTAAAGGGTATCATCAGAATTGGGGACATTTGATAAAATGTCTGCTTTGGCAACCATGGGCTCCATGTAAGCCTTTCGTCAGAATTAGCGTTAGAAAGAGAACTTTCTTGTGTTGAGAAGGGTGTTTTATGGGGTTTCCATTGAATGAAGTTGATTTTGAACAGTCCAGCAGGACCACATGCTGGCTATACTTGAAATCGCGATTACGTAACCTATTGGAACTCTTCCACGGTGGAGATAGGAAACGTCTGTTGGCTGGGGGTGATGGCAATCTCTCACCAGAGGGCGTTTTTACGCTCCGCTCCAACACGTAGCGCGCCCTCTGGTGAGAGATTGGGGGTGATGGGTGATGTGCTATTGAATACAATGTGGGATCGATCATTGTGGACTTTATAAGGAGATATTTTCGTTAAAAAAAACTTTGTGAAAATCTTGAAATATCTTACTGAGCATTCATTGAACCGTTCAAATATGAATTATAAATTCGAACTGTTCAAATATGAATTGTAAATTAGACATACTGATTGTTCAAAACATTTGAACTGTCGCTATTGCAAAGAAGCGTTTGTTCAAAACATTTGAACTGTCGCTATTGCAAAGAAGTGTTCTGCCCCGGAAATCCTGCGAGATTTAGATCTTTCTCGAATTCGGCGCGAAAAAAAACAATATTAAGTTAGGTAAGAGAGTTAATTGCAATACTGAGTATGTAATGAGTATCGAAAACCCCAACAACGACAGCAAGCTTGATATGGACACGGCTGCAAGGAAATTTGAGGAGGCTTAGCAAACCTTTTTTTGCAAAGATAAACATCATATAGGTATTAAACATTGGGGCGTAGTATTGCCCC
>PRKT01000256.1:347809-375790 GCA_003671525.1 Saccostrea glomerata | reverse complement strand
CCCCCCCCCCCCCCGCCAACTTTCCACAGACAAGTCGCAGTGTAGAGGAAAGTGTTGGTGTTTGGAGAAAAATTTTGTTACTGAATTCGAACCTACCCCCCATCCCCCCCTTTCCCCCACACGAAATAGGATATTCGTGTTTTGGAAAAGGACATTTCCCCCTTTTTTTAAGCTTGTCAGATTTTTTTAATGTATAAAAAAATTTCTTTTCACTTAGCCCCCCCCCCCTTCAATTTGCTTCTGATACCAATGTAACAAAATTTTCCAGTATTACGTAATGACCCTAGACTCCAGAGTTTAACTGCCTTTTATTGAAAATTGATTCTCATGGCAGTAAGCTGCTATACATTGGTATCAGTGTTTGAAAAAAAAAAGATTCCTTGTTACGTTTAAAACTAATACTACAGTAACTACTAAAAATTAACTTGTCTTTATTTGAGGATGGGGAGTAACTTTAGTTACAGAAATTCTTTGCTGTTATTAGCCCTTTTAAACAAACTTTTGGAAAAAAAATATCTTATTAATTTATTGAAAAAAATTAACGGAGAAAAAGCCTTACGCTTTTTGGGATATCATTCTAACGTTATGGCAGGGACCTATACACATCAAAACAAACCTTACCTTTTTGACTCTGTAGTATCATGTCATTTTTTTTTTATTTAATTCTCACAAACTTCTTTATGAAGGATAAATGAACATAATTTGAAGAGTTGTAAACAAAGTATCAAACATTAAATTTTATTGAAACCGTCATTTAAATCAATTTCTATCAGTACTCATAGTACTTTGATTAGTAGAGGAGATCGAGCCCGATGCTTGTATAAGCGAACAAAATCTGTTGCGCGAGCGCGCCGACGCACCGCATACAATTAGCCGGTCCTTTCGTCGTGGGATTGAATCCGCTGCGGAAGCTGGGGACCGGTCCTTCGAATGCTCAATGGCCCTGATTATTGAGTATAAATATAAATTTGCAGCCCTTCAACCGGCAAGTGATGGGGTTTCCATACGAGTAAAAAAATATTGAGAGGGACCTTAAACGACAAACATGGCAGTGACGCTGTCAACAATCCAACGGATTGAGCTTACATGCAATCAAGAAGCCTGATGGAAATTGCAAGAAGCCTAATGGAAAATCTCTGTCGACATAAAATCTTTGATTAAGGCTTGATCTCCAAAGTCTTGCCGATTCTAGAAAGTCTCGCATTTCAGCTATGTGAGATCCTAAAATAAAGTTTGGCACCTGGAGTTTGATGAACATCCCAGCTTCTGTACAGCTATTAATAAAAAACTCTATTTGGACCTTTTTGTTGGCACCGACAACTGTTTTGCATTTGCCCAGCACCCGAGATTTACCAATATATCTTGAAAAGGCCTTGGAGTTCTGACCATAATCTTATCACCCTAAGGAAGGAGGTAGGAAAGAGAATCATCTTTGCCCGTCCTATTTGTCTTCTTTTATTGTTTTTTTTAGTACCCGTATAAGCCTCAACTCTCATTAAATGCCTTTCCCTCAACCTGATTTAATGATGTAGGTGCGACACAATTACTTCTAAAATGTTATGCCTTTATCATATCAGGAAAGAAGTTATGGATGATATTCAAATACACTTACATGTCGCAAGAATAGATAAAAGAAATTAGTTAACAAATGCCAAGGGTTCATAAAAATACGTTAATTTTTAGATAAAAGATAGGAAAGCCATTTTAACGTAAGCATTACGGCTCGTGTTCGACACTTTCGACTCGAAGGGAAAGAAGAAACCACATTTAAGTCTGACGAATTCGGTATTGGACATGGCACTTCCCTCTTACCGTGGGAACAGTTAGTGGCTTAATGCCAGCATATCGTACATGAAAACATTATACAAAGCCTGAAATTAAGATTTGGCTGTCGTATTTGGAATGAAACGATTCAATCCATATACAAAAGAGTATTAAGGTAGGATTCTTCTCTGGTTTCTGACTAGATGAAACATTAAAAGTATTTTTGCTTATATGTCATATATTAAGGTGTAAGGAATTTAAGAGACCATATTTTTCTTTCCTCATCACAATTGTACAACTTTAAATAGAAATGGTAAACTGCGTTTGAAAACTAGCAGGGACTATATTTTTGGCGGAATGGTGGCGTATGAAAATATCTGCTTTTCTGCCTCTCAAAATTGTAATAGAACAATGAATTTAGTTATAATTTTTACACAATCGAAGACTTGGAGAAATTTTCAAGTGTAAGTTAGATTAATAATGAAGGACTAAACTTTCAAAATATATCAAATAAATTTGATTTTTCAAACAAACTAGAACTTTATAAGCTTTTAAACGCTTCCTATCAAAGTGCAGATTTGAGCCAAAAATCCATAAAAAGTATTTTTTCTCTCCTAGTAAACGATCAAAACTTTTTGTTTTTGTATCATTTTGTACATTTATAAGACTACTTCTTTATATGTGAAATTAAGAAAAAGTTAAATATAAGAAGCATATGAAAATAACTAATATATCCTAAAAAATTAAGAAAAACAGAGAAAATTCGGATTAGCCAATATCCAGTTAATTTAAATTATTTATGTAAATTTGGTAATATCATACTATAGACCCGATATAGTAATATGTTTTTATGCAATAAAAACAATCATTAAACTTTTGAATTAGAAGTAGGTATCATATGATTGGCAATAGTTATTTTTTATTCTTAATGTCAAGGAAAAAGATAATGACCTTGACCTGACCTTGCCCCTAATATAAAACGGTCAAATTTAATTTCACTGATACTATCACTTACTGATATTGTCTTCTTGATTCTGTGAAAATTTCATTAATTTTTAAATATTAGAAATATGAGAAGAATCCTACCTTAAGACAGCAAGATGGTCATTGAAAGCTAATTCCTTGAAAATATTCAAAAGAGAGCACTTGCTTTACCTCGAACAAGTTTACAACACGTTTTTCATGGCTCCATGAATTCAAATCAAGATCATATACACGCCTTGTAATGAAATTTATGTGGCAGATGCACTATTCAGAGTTTTACTGAATGCATAGGCGTTGGAACGGGGCGGGGGGGGGGGCTAGGTTTTTTTTTGCAAAGATTAGGCATTGAACATTGGGGCGTAGTTTTAGCCCCCCCCCCTTTCAACAGGCACGTTGCAGTTGGAAGTGTTTGGAAAAAAACTGGTAATGGAAGAAGTTCGATAAATTGTAAGACTGTACCTCTTTTCTTTTAATCACCGGAACCAGGTAACTGGAAAAAAAACTGGTAATGGAAGATATCGATAAGTTGTAAGACTGGACCTCTTTTCTTTTAATCACTGGAACCAGGTGACGGGATACCTCAGAGTAATTCAGCCATTTCTTTGATTTGCCATCCTTTCTCGGCACCTGATTCCACCTGTAGAATTTCCCTCAATCCGTGATTATGCCCCTTTCACAGAATTATACTGGTGTATTGTTTGTAGATTTTTACGAGACCAATCGATGTTTGTTATCCCAACCCTTTCCATTTAAACGCAATGAATAGTAAAATCTAGAGTTACTGGGGAGATCTGGAATAAAGAAAATGGAACCTGGTTGATATATCTTTAAGTGTATAAACTTACTTGCAGTCCTTTCTGGTTTAAAAGGAAATAAACAACTAGAGGGTTGATAGGTTGTATGTTGTTTAACGTCCCTCTAGAGAATTTTCCACTCAAATGGAGTCACCACCTTCTGCCGGGGGAGAGCTGCAAATTTTGTCCTTTACTCGGCACTTACGGCCATTAAGCAGTCAAGGATCTTTTTTCGTGCCAGCACCTACTGCGACACGGGACCTTTGTGTATATGGTCTCACCCGAAGGACCGGTCTCCATATCCCACGGTAGGATTCGAACCCGTGACGTAAGGATTAGCTCCTTACTTCGAAACTTTAAAGCAGACGCTTTAACCACTGTGCCACGAGGGCTACCGACAAGAGGGAGAAAAAATCTACTTAAATGAGTATTTTATTATACTGAAGCTCGACAAATCCCCTCCCCCTTTTTATTCGACTACACTATAGAAATGGCACTCCTTTTATATTGATACGGAAATGGTGATGTTTAGTTTAGTATTAAACGTTAGACCTATTTTTTTGGTTAATTTCTTAAACACTAAAAATTATTAATTGTACGACCATACAAGTAGTTTGAAACTGCCAATGTACTTGGACTGCATTGGATTAATACAAACCGTGTTATGTTGCTATTGGGACCTCTCTGGTGAAGGAGTTAATCAACCTTGGCTTGTTTCTCCTCTTACATACGGTCATAAAACCTGTAAAAAGCGAACGGTTGGAGGGGATAGACAGCTAAGTGTTGTAGACAAACCAACACGTATGACCTGAATAAGGCAGCTATTTGGTTTGGGATAGAAGTGGCATACCACATATGGATGGTGGGGAAGTGCCAGGAGACTTTTGTTGTGGCAGAACAGAAGACATTTGTGTCCGGGAGACACCCGTTGACCAGACCACAGTTAGTGGTTGTCCAATCAAGAAGAAACCGTTGATATTTGTACTATTGTATTTAATCTGTATATAATTGTTTTATTTTACTTAGTCAACAAAAATCTGAGTTACCAGGTTAACGAACCTAAGTGTAACGCCTCAGTGATGCAAAACATATCACAAATACCAAAATCGTCCGCGTTCCACGTTACATTATTTGGTGACAATTGTCGGGATTTTCTTGACCATGGATTCGTATAAGATGTCAGAAACCATAGGGCGAATGGAGAAGATATCAGAAAGGATGAAAACGCTAACCAGTGACGGTGGTCAGACAAATGCGGCAAGCCAAGAGTCTGGATATGTGACACGCAGTACTGATAATCAACTGTCCGGTATGTCAGGAGATGTGTCATTCGACGAGTACGGCACACGGCCTAAAGTTAGATTTCCAGACGAAGGCAGAGCAAGCTATACACCACGCGCTGAGATTGACTACATTCTGACGGGCCATCTATTTGACACGCTAAAACCACAGGGACAGAAAATGCCAAGACAGGCCATATAATCAAACCAGCCACGTATGACGAAACCAGTTCCTGGCTTGACTATAAATCACATTTTGAGGTCTGTGCTGTTGTAAACGGCTGGACAGAAGATAAGAAGGGTCTATATCTGTATATCTGCGTGGCCAAGCACAGTTAGTGTTAGGTGACTTGCCAAGCGATACTGGTCAGCACTATAAGACACTGGTCAGATCCCTAGAGGAGAGGTTCCTCTCCTAACCAAACAGATCTGTATCCTGTTCAGCTAAAAGAACGAAGGCAAAGAGCATCTGTGTCCATACCAGAGTTAGGTCAGGCCATTAAATGACAACCAATTTAGCCTACGCTTCAGCACCTGGTGATGTGCGAGAAACACTGGCCAAAGTTGCATTCATAGATGCCTTGGTAGATTCACAGATGAGAATCCGCATAAAACAATCTCGTCTTTAAAATCTGAATGAAGCCATCCGGCTAGCCGTTGAACCCGAGGCTTATAACCGAGCAGAGAGCAGAAACTCAGAAGCAAGAAGCCATTTACTAGTAACGGCAACAGAACACTTATCCGGTGAGGTTAACCAGAACAGTCTCGAGACATGGATGAAGTCCACAGAGGCGAAAATGAATACTTTAACCAACAACATTCAAAAACTGAAGCTGAATCGGTCAGTCAGTAAAACCTAGCTATGACAATCAAGCAAAATGCAAACCATTGCGTTGCTATGAATGTAACAAGAAAGGCCACAAGCTGAAGAGACGACCCTGTGAAAGTGAACACAAGGATTCAAAAGAGAAAAAGGGAGTAGGAAGACCAGTACGAGGTAAACAGACGTCAGTCTGTCCTGGTGGATCAATTGGATCAATTGGAGTTGGATCTGTCCTAGATGAAGCAGGTATGTACATAGACATCTCTGTGCAAGGTGTTTAAGCTTAATTTCTGGTTGACAAGGGGCAATACTGACATTGTTGTCCTCAGCAATGTATGATAAAATTGAAGAAAACATAGAGCAAAAGCTGCAGAAGGTTAACCAGAGTAATTAAGCTGCCAATGGAAGTGAACTGTCTGTCAAGGTTAAGACGGACTTAACACTTAATATTGGGGGTATGGTAGCACACACTACTGCTGTCATTGCGAAGATCCAGGCAGATGGAATACTGGGGCTCGACTATCTATTGTCAAATGCATGTACGGTCGTCATGAGTCAAAAGGTGCTTCACATGAGAGATAAGATAATACCACTGTTTGTTGAGGGTTACAAAGCCTGCAACAGAATAACAGCAACAAAGATAGCCAGCATACCTCCTACAAGTGAGATCATCACATAGGGAAAATTTTTGGAGGACTGTAAACATGTTCCAAGGAATACGTGTGTGGTAGAACCTTTTTAATTAGGCACGAGAAGGATACATCACAGCCAGACCACTGGTCTTACCACAGGAAATGGTACCACTCCGTTTGCTTAATGTTAGCGAGGAACCCAAAGTCATATACCCAGGAACGGTTATTGGACAACTGAGTGAAGTCAGTAGTTGATTCACAAGAGAATACATCAAGCAATTGTAAGAAGTTAAGACCTGATTTGGTTGATATGCTGAAGAAAACTTCAAGCAATTTGAGGCGAAATCAAAAAAGAGAAGCTCATTAATTTTTGTTTGAATATACCAATCTTTTTGCAAAATCTGATAACGATTTGGGGTGCACAGGAATACTGTAGATCACTAAATTTTCGCGACACCTTATTTTCGCGAGATAGCCATTACCTCTTGATTAGCGAGACAAAATTTTCACGAATTCTGGTTATTGCTCTATATATTCTTAAGGAATACTATTATACGCGAGAATTTAATTTTCGCGAGGACACTGTCTCGCGTAATTACGCAAAAATAAAGTTCTCGCGAATAAAAAGTGATTTACAGTAGTCAAACACAGGATTGATACTGGGGACAGCCATCCTATCAAAATACCACCAAGAAGAGTACCAGCTCATCTTATAGAGGAGGTTGACCACCAGCTGAATGGCATGCTTGAAAGAGGTGTGATCGAGCCATCAAACAGCTTATGGTCAGCGCCTATTGTATTAGCCAAAATGAAGGACGGCACATTCCGCTTTTGTATTGATAACCACCCATCCCAGAATAGACGAGTCACTGGATCAGTTGAGTGGAAGCTCGTGGTTCTCTACTCTATATCTCTGCTTAGGATATTGGCAGGTAGAGATTGAGCCAGACGACAAACAAAGGACTGCATTTGCGACACGTCGTGGACTATTCCAGTTTAAGGTCATGCCATTCGGGTTATGGTGTGCTCCTGCAACATTTGAGCGCCTAATAGAAAGTGTCTTGGCAGACCTTCACTGGGATATCTGTCTTGTTTACCTGGATAAAATGATAGTGACGGGCAAAACCTTTGAGGAAATGTTGGCAAACCTTTGAAAGGTATTTGATAGACTGCAAAATAAAAGCCTTAAACTAAAAGCCAAGAAATGCTGCTTGTTTACCAAGAAGGTAACTTACCTTGGTCATGTTGTGTCAGAGGAAGGTGTAGCGCCTGACCCAGACAAAACAGCTGCAGTACGACAGTGGCCAGTACCTACAAATGCCACTGAGGTACTCTCATTTCTTAGGCTATGCAGCTATGATAGAATATTCATCAAAGATTTCTCAAGCATTTCAAAATGCCTACACACGCTGACAGAGAAAGGTCGCGCCTTTTCTTGGTCTAAAGAATGTCAAGAGGCCTTTGACACTCTTAGACATAAGCTGACAAACAGTACAATATTAAGGCTTCCCGACTTTTCTCATCCTTTCATTTTAGATATTGATGCAAGCAATGTGTATATAGGTGCGGTCTTATCATAAAAAGATTGATGGTCAAGTGAGGGCTTATGCAAGTCGGACACTGACGAAGTGCGGGCGCAGATACTGTGTTACACGAAAGGAATTACTTGCGGCCGTCCACTTTGTCAAGCACTTTAAGTATTACCTCTATTGTAAAAAGTTCATAGTCCGCACAGGCCATAGCTCTTTAAGGTAGCTTTTGAAATTTAAGAATCATGAAGGACAGTTGGCACGTTGGCAGGAAATCCTCAGCACATAAAATTTCGACACACAACACCGACCAGGTACACAACACAGCAATGCAGATACATTGAGCCGTGTGCGATTTCGCCAGTATGGTTTTGATCCAAACTGGGAGAAAGTTTTGGAAAGTAACGAAGTGAGAGCGATAACCCAAGCCAGTGGATCAAAGGAAGATGGGGACGATCCAATTCTGTCAATGAAAGATATGCAAGACAAAGACAAAGATGTGTCCCTTGTCAAACGTTGGGTCATAGAATAGACAAGACCTTAATATAATGTGGTTAGTGGCCAAGGCTATGTGCTACGATCTTTATGGTCACAATGGAACAATCTGTGTATTGAGAATGAAATTTTATTCAGAAGATTTGAATAGGAAGATATGAAGACCATACGCTTGCAGGCTATTGTACCAAGTAGCCAACGACGGACAATATTCGAGTACTGTCATGATGTGAGGACAGCTGCACATCTTAGTGTGAACAAAACACTAGCTCAAATAAAGCAAAAGTTCTATTGGCCTGGTTTGCAAGCAGACACCAGAATGTACATAGCAGATTGTAAGAATTGTTGTAAAAGGAAGGGTCTTCAAATGAAGAGAAGAGCACCCATGGAATTGGTTGAGAGTGGTTTACCCATGGACAGGATTGCCACGGACATCTTGGGAGAACTACCAATGACAGAAGATGGGAATATATACATATTGGTGGTATCGGACTATTTTACAAAATGTACGGAGTTTTGCCAATGCCGAACATGGAAGCCAAAACAGTGGCAAAAATTATTGTTGAAGAATTGATTGCCAAGTTCGGCGTGCCATCAATTATTCATTCAGACCAAGGTCGACAGTTTGAGAGTGCGTTGTTTGAGGAGATGTGCCAGGATCTCCAAATCAAGAAAACACGGGCCAGCCCCTGTCATCCACAAAGTGATGGAATGGCAGAGCGTTTTAACAAGACGTTAGTTACAATGTGAAACGCTTACGTGAACGACCGTCATTCTGACTGGGACAAACACCAATCATTTGTAATGATGGCTTACAGGGCTTTTGTTCACGAGACAACTGGCTACACTCCCAATTACCTGATGTTGGAAGAGAAGTGTCAACACCGTTTGAAATGCCCAGATCGGTACAGCACATTCCCAAAGACAGATGGGCCTGGGAATTGAAAGAAACCATGGAAAACGCACACAAACATGTCAGGGGGAATATTAAAACAGCAATGGTTAGAGAAAAGAAGTATCACGACAAAAATTATCATGGCAGAAATTTGACCCAGGCTGCCAAGTCTATGTGTTCTTTCCAATTAGGAAAGCAGGTTGCTCGCCAAAATTTACCTGTTACTGGCGGGGCCTTACATAGTGCCATCAAAGATGACAGATCTTACCTACAAGGTTGACTGTGGACGTGGTGGAAAACCACAAGTGATACATGTCGACAGAATGCGTCGCAGGTACCCTCAAACTTTTAATTTTTCTTAAACACTAAAAATAATTAATTTTACGATCCTACATGTACAAGTAGTTTTAAACTGCCAATGTACTTGGACTGCTTTGGAATAATACAAACCATATTCTTCTTCTTTTGAAACCTCTGGTGACGGAGTTGATCAACCTTGGCTTGTTTCTTTTCTTACATACGGTCATAAGACCTGAATAAGGCAGACGGTTGCGGGGGATAGACAGCTAAGTGTTGTAGGCTAACCAACACTTAAGACCTAAATAAGGCAGCTATTTGGTTTGGGAGAGATGTGGCATACTACAGAAAAAAGTGGGGGAAAGTGCCAGGAGACTTTTGTTGTGGCAGAACAGAAGCAATTTGTGTACGGGAGACACCTGTTGATCACAGTTAGTGGTTGTCCAATCAAGAGACTATTGTTGTGGCAGAACAGAAGAAATTTGTGTACGGGAGACACCCGTTGATCACAGTTAGTGGTTGTCCAATCAAGAAGAAACCGTTATTTGTTTTATTGTATTAAATCTGTATATAATTATTTTATTATACTTAGTCGGTTAACAGGTTAACGAACCTAAGTATAACGCTTCAGTGATAAAAAAGCATATCACCAATACCAAGCTCAGCCGCGTTGTTATTCATTACTACCTATAATACAATAAAAGCAGACCTTATGGGTCGCATGTGAGGGCTCTTAATACAAACTTGAGACACCATCGCTTCTACAAGGTCAATAAAATTCAACTCGACCTTCAGATATATCGACGACGTATTGTCAATTAACAATGGTAATTTCCATTCTTACGTCTATACGATATATCCAGGAAAGCTTGAGATAAAAGATACCATAGACTCTGACTCATCTGTTTCAAACTTGGCTATTTAACTTGAATGAGACGTTAATGGTAACCTAACAACCAAGTTATATGATAAACATGACGATTTCAACTTTTCTATCGTAAACTTCCCTTACTTATGTAGTAATATACCTTCATCTATTATATATCTCAGTTGATTCGATACGCAAGAGCATGCTCTACGTACGAACAATTTCAAAAACGAGGTAAATTATTGACAAGCAAGTTGATGATACAAGAATATCAGCAGTCTCGTTTAAAGTCATCATTTCGTAAGCTCTATGGTCGATACAATGACCTTGTCATAGAAAACAATTTATCATTGAGTCAAATGCTAACTGACGATTTTCATACCAATTGTTAGTCCATTATTTATACACTTAAATTGACGACGGATTTTTATCCGTTATTTCACGATCATGACAATGAGCACACGGCGGATATGACCGGTCAGCAGGGTATGCTCTCGTCCATGGCACCTGATCCCACCTCTGATGTTTCGGAGGTCTGTGTTTGCTCGTCTCCTATTTTGTATTGTTTTATGGACTTTGATATTGAATACTGTTTGTTATCTCCATAACCTTCTCATGATACCTAAAGAATTGTGTGATTTATACAGTTATTTATTTCTGTTAACATATTAACAATATATACATTTTTAACAACAGTTAATATACGATTTTTAGAAAGCATGTCAATGTTAACTACAGTAAACATATCAAATATGTGTCGTTCAGTAAGATATAAAATAGACTGGTTACAACTTTATTATGCTTTCAAAAGTATTGAATTTCAGGAACGATTTTATATTAGTAATACAATTATTGGTGTATTTTTGAAAAGATAAAATGTCACAAAGTTTAAACAACATTACATTTGATACTATGCTAAAATACAAGACGTTGTAAGCATTATAACCGAAAAGAGAGGTATAAATATAGGAAGGATTGAATAGTGAATATTTCAGCACCAGGATCAATTTCTGTCTAGTAGTGGACGAAAGATTTTCAAATTAGTAAGTTAACAAGAAACACCATTTAGAACAACAATGTACTAGTATATAATAAATATTGGACGGAATAAAGAACAAGTTGTTTTGTCGCGTGGTCTGTTCGATGTTATTTTCCCGCTACACCATTTTGGCGGCTCCGGATAGACTCTTTCCGTCCTCGCCTCCTTGCTTTATAATTACAATGGACCCAATAAATGCAACAAGCTGGAAGACAAAGAGCAGTTTTGATGCGTTAACTAAACTTAAGTTCAAGAAATACTTGGTGTAAAAATTGATAAATCCACTATTTTCTAAAATTGTTTATCAAGGTTTTAATTGGTATTTAGAAGCGCCTACAACTATCGGGTCTAAAAATTATGTTTATGAAATTATTCAGTGCAGTTTTTGATGCCATCACCTATGACGTATTATCTAATAAAAATATTGTTTAAATAAAAAATAAATATGGATAAAGTCTGCACAACACTTCTCTTGGATAAATTATAAAGTTTTTATATTTTTTTGTGATAGGAACACAATAAAATAGAAACTAAAGTGTTATAACGACCAAATTTATTAATACGGTGTCTTATTATTAGATCACTGACCATGTCTGTAGGTAGTGCTCTATATATCATTACTGTAAAACCATAACATAAATATAAACACTTAAGAGACAATTGCAATGATCAAATTATTCCAAAATGCAATTGAAATTCTGCGTCTCCACTAGTTCATCTAAAAGATAATACACAATGTCAACTCTAATTTTAAGATTAATCCAAATTAAAATAAAGTTACATTGGAACTTGAAAATAAATGAGAAACCCAAATAAAACAATTTGCTTTTTTTCTGAAATAACAAAAATCACTATGCATTGTACATGCTTGAGTCCCTTTGCAACTTTTAAACCCTTTTTGACAAGCGGAAAAACCTCGGATTTTTTTTTCTATTTTGAGAACAACCCTTACGAAAATGTCTAGTTGACCCTCAACTGTCGTCAACTAGCAGCCAACCAGTCGTCAACTGAGGACTTGAAAACAATTAACTACTAGGAATTGAATGCTCTTCTAAAAACTGTAAACCGTTTTGCATAAAATGATCAGTTGACTATCAAGCGATTGCTTTTTACTAGGTTGAAAGCTAACTACTTCAAATATTTTACAGAAGAAAAGAGTTGTCCTTTACTGAACACTCTAACATCGTTAAATCTTGCAGAGTTGATTATAGTTCATCATTGTTAGAAAATTTCGCTGACTTTATTTATGTTGGGTTTGAAATGACATTATGGATAGGGTTTGCAATTTTCATTCTTTCAACAAGCTGCATTTGAATCAGGTAATACTAGTATGTCTCAGATTGTGCTTTGTCAGAAAGAAAGTGAAGTATTTTGAATCAGAAAAATTATTTTCATGATTGATTCAGCTTGAACAATGCGTGTAATTAAGTAGACAATTTAATGACTTTTCTCATTTTAAGAAATATGCCTTGAAAAATTGTTTTAGAAACAAAACACTAAGGAGCGTGTCACGTGACCACCTGGATCATATGATACCCACATGGGCAGAACGGTGGAGGTTGTGCATTAAAATCGGAGATGACTACTTTAAAAATAATGTGGAAGTATTAGAAATACAATTCGTTCGCGAACCTTTTGATCATACCCCACGTATACATGCCATACGTTTAATTATAAATGCATCTCGTGTCCAGTTTATATCTGAAGAATGTATTCGAGGTTTTTTCCGAAGCTTGTCAAAGAGGTTATAAAGTTTTCCTCATCCAAAGTGCAGACAATAACCATGCCCACATAATACCTATTTGGTCTGCTCCTTTTGCTCTTCAGCACGTGACTGACCTACTTTGTAGATCAGAATAATTCCCGCCAAAATCGACAACAACTACAAGTCACATACATAACACTTGCTCTTCAGATTGAGATCATAAAGTCCTACATATACATGTATATCTACTATTATTCATAATCACGTCTTTAGCGTATAATGTCAGTGATAAAGAATGTAAATAATATATATCAACATTTGATCTTTCTTATGATCCTAGTTTTCAAACATTGTTTTTTTTCTGCCAATCTCAGCCTACTGACTCGTTTGTCGATCAAATACTAGTGTTTTCTTTAAGGAATGAAAGCTGATGGTTTTTGTTTTTTTTTTGTTTTTTTTTTAGAAATGTCCATGCTTACCTCTACTAGTAAGATGCAGATTCCAGTTGCCATGAATACCGTACTGTATGTGTCCAGTAAACTATAGGTGGCTTCATAACAACCCTGAAAATATCAAACCAAATACATAAACACCAGTCTGTTTTGTCTTTCTTCTTTGACGTGTACGCTGGTTTCTGCACTAATTAAATTAGTTATTACTTTATTATTGACTTAGACAATATTATGTACTCGATTTAATCCATTATATCTTTCTTAATACAGTGTAATAAATGCTTGTTTCTAGACTATCAATCTTTCTCAAGTTAGTTTGAAAAGGTTTCGTCTTGGACACATGCATATATAATTCACTGTACAGTGTACAAAGTTTCACGGGATGCTTATGCTTTTTAGACAGGCCACTCCAAGGAAATTCAGGTCGTAAAGGTGTATAATAAAACATTTATTCTTTGGTTGTGAGTTGGATATTTCTTTGATCAAACTATTTTGACAAGTAAGTGCTTTCCCGAAAGGAAGATTTTGTAATTTCTGTCAAAGATGCGCTCATGGAGGAATCCATATATTGTTCAATAGTTTAACCTTTTAATTTTCTTTTTTATAATACTACTGCAATACCTTGGTGTAGTAACCTGACGCGACAGTGTCTGTGCATGCACTGTTAGAGTAGGTGGCGTAATTTGAGGCGGTGACCCCTGAACAACAGAATGTTGGGATTTCCTTACTTCCGGCACTTCCAATCCATACCGAGTTGTCAAAGTCATTTGTTGTTCCGGTTACTGCATTGACGCCACAACATGAGAGCTGTAGGGAAATGTACGTGTAAATTTTGTTCACAACATATATACTAAGAAAGAGATGGTACAAAGAGAGATGATAGTAAGGGCACTTACGGTCATAAACATATAGTTCCAAGCCGTCGAGATTTCCTCTGACGTCAGATCGTTATATTTATAGTTCGTTTCGAGTTGGCTAAGCAGTTCCGTTTTCATCCAACTTTGGATCTGAATGAAAAAGAAAAATAGTTTTTGCACATTTTAAAAACAGTGTTTAAATATTCTTTGTACTATGTTTTACATGAGCTATATTTACCTTGTCGTTCATGACAAACCACAGGATGACAACCACCAGCTTAGCCAGGAAGAACACCAGAACGAGAGCGGCATACTGAAAGAGACAATGTCGATATTATTTGTAATAGTGTAAAAACGCTTAAAAGTGATGAAACAAAATTATATTTATATTTAGAGTACCCGGTACATGCATGATTAGCCATAGGCTATAATATAAAACCCATAAAACTACTCACAACGACGAGGCACAGCCTCTGTTGACACATGGCACCACAGCAGCCCAACATCGACACGATTAGGACGAATGAACCAAAGATTATCAGGGTCAAGGACAGACCCCTGGCAAGGTCACCCACATTTAGTGCACCGAAGGACAGCTGCTTCAGCAGGGGGAGTATGTTGTCATTGATGACGTCAACATCAACCAACATCAGAATTCCTGGTATAAGGATGCCGAGTCCGAGCAGCTATAAGTATCACGTGATTTACTTTTTTGTGAGGATTTTGGCAATAAAAATGCTTGAATTAGTCTTGTTAGTAAATACCTTATTTATATGAAGCTGACAAATTCAAAACGTTGATTTTGGAACAAAAGCGATAAAAGAGATTTAGAGGATATTGCATATAAACATGATATGTGTAGATAACTGACGCCTGTCAATGAATTTGAATTTTATTTCTTTCTTCGTGGTTTTCATCAGTTCATATGAAGACAATTAAAAAAAATATAACACCAAAAGGACTCCTTTGTCCTGATTATATACATGTATATTAATGTACATGTAATAAAGTTAAATTTTATTTACATTTGTCATACATTATCCTGTTTAAACTAAATCACATTGAAATGTTGTATCAACAAAGATAACATACAGTACCATAAAGATCGTGTTGACAACAATCAGGAACAACTTCATACATTTTCCTCCGCAAGATAACGCCATCTTGGATACCTATACCTGAATAATTAATATATATGTCAAAGGTCATTACTTAACTATGAAAGGTAGCAATGAAATATTCAATAAATTAATAATAAAATCCTGTTCCAGACCACGCCGTTACATGAATTTGGCCAGAGCGACTCGTCACCACAAACGAAACAAAATTTGTAATTTAAACGAGATTCATCATTGGCAATGTACTGTAGCTCAACTGACCTCTAGATAGTGTTGAAAATTCCGTCCGTGTATCTTTGATATTTTCCTTTATTTGGAATTCTTACTTTCCTCAAATGGTCTTTTCCTTAAAACGACCGTTCAGTCAAGGTTGACAAAAACACTTTAAATCAGTGAGTAATACTCTTTACAAAAGGGGTCAATTACCAGGTGATTACAAGAATTTACCGATAACAGCTCAGTCTGGATCGTTAGAACGGGAATCTCTCCACTCAATAATGTAACGATATCGATCTATTTAAATATTTATTCATTGGTGAAGGAAACTGCGCATACACCAATATACCGGCACATCAATATTTAATCCTTTAGCTTTATCTGACCAGAACCATTGTTTTGATGTATGTTGAGATTTTCAAATCAAACAAAGATTAATTTCCTTAACCAGCGTGTATAAAAATGAATTAATCTCTTATAATCTACAAAACATGATCCCTTATACTGACGTATATTAAGCACGTTGAGAAAAAAAAAAACGTACATTTATCTTAAACAATTGTACCTGGGGATCGGGGTATAGAGAAATTGTTTATTAAATTTGTAGATAATTTATTCGAGACGTATGATATACTGGAACATAATATAAAAGTGAATCAATCGTGTGTGTCATTATGAAACTCTTTTTCACGATTTTCGTTTAATTTTTGATATTTTTGATCACCCAAGTAAATACAATTGATTTTAATGACATTGACATAAAAGACACTGATTATATAGTTTGCCTTTGACTTTGTCGAATGATTTTTAAAAAGTTTCCCATACATGTATCATCGAAAAAAGGTTTGCCAAATACGGATAAGTAACAAGTCCACTGTTTGTTCGATTGCTATAAACAGTTAAAGGCAGTGTTGTTGAACAGCCATATAGTTGTGTTGTAAACAAGAGGATTAATTAATCCTGTTAGAGATAATTCATTGGACATTTGGAGGAGAGCGAGGGGGTGTTTATTCAGATATTTGTAAATTCTAATAATCTCAAATCCACTAAAATGACCCCGAATCGTGAGCCAAAACAATCAACTTAAAAATATTTACAGTGCAAATGGACTTTAGAAAGAGACTGGCCATATGCGAACTTTTTTTATACCACCGCTTGAAAGTGGTGGGGTATATAGTGATCGAGATGTCCATCCGTCCGTTACGCTTTGGGGTACCCATCTCTTAGCAACTCTTCTGATAGCACTGAATGAAAATGAGACTTTCACAAATTCTTTGTTACATGGTGTCATTGTGCAACTCATATTTTACTCTTTTGATCTGACACTTATTTCGGGTCTCCCAGAGCAAAACATGGACTTTGCAATTATAATTATTTGGGGGGCGAGGGGTATCATTTTAAAAAGTGCGCTCATTGCTCACAGTACCTCTAGTTTAAATTATCGTAATTCTTCAGATATATTTTGCTTTAAATAAATCAAATTGATCAGGATATAAAGATTACTTGCGAACTAAGCACCAACCTACAAATAACCGTAACATAAGTGTGAAGTGTTTAAAATCCGTTCTTACCTAATAAGGTTACAATCATTAAAATTAAAAAAAAGGGTTTATTTTCATATACACACATTCTAATTGAAATACATCTCAATATATTTTAAATATATACATCTTAAGTGGATAAGATGAGAGAGAGCAATAATCACTGTATTTTTAGGACTGTAACCAGTAGATTTCCAGAACGAAGCAGAGAAGGATGAAGAGACAAGTCTGAAGTATATGCAATGTCATCGAAAAGAAATTTCAGGAATACAGGACAGGTAAGTTAAAAAAGTCACGAGGAAAGTTAGCACCTGCTCCCACCTCTGATGTTTCGGAGGTCCGTGTTTGTTCTGCTCCTGTTTTGTATTGTTTTATGGACTTTGATATTGAATACTGTTCGTTACCTCCATATCCTTCATTAGCCCCACAGAGGGATGGGAGAGCATACCAGGATGCAGCCAAAAGGAAGTAATGACGAACTAAAGTGCTTAATTCTTTGTTGGACATTTATGTGGGTTGTTCCTGTTTGTAGTAAAAGACATCAATGACGTAAAAGTATCCTTGTTCCGTAAAACATTTGTGTGACATCACATCCAATTACTATTACGTATTTGGGGACTTTGGTGATGTTTAAAGGTTGCCACATAGCAATAAAAGTACCGCTTGACTGTACTTAATGAATGGTCACTTCGTCGTGTCACGTGATAAATGGATTCATGACTTCGATTTCAAAATGATGTAAACAAATCCATTACATTTGCCCTTGTCGAGAATTTGATGGCATGGTCAAGATAAAGTGCTTGTTTAAAGACGTGGGGTGGGGACTTTTCTATATAATGTTTATAAACAATTTGGGTCCAATTCTCAGTAGATTAAATAGCGATAGATAGGAAGAGTATGCACTATAACTGTCGGGACAGCTAGATTGGGGTGTTAATCAAAGGAATATTTCACTAAAATACTCAATTATGAAATCTCTGGAATTATTTTATGTAACAGGTTTGTATTCAACGACATATATCTAAATGACCATATTTTCAATTTGGCATATAGAGAGGGAACAACTGTCAGAAAGGGAGTTGCAAGATACCACGATGTATTTTTGGCGCAAATGTCCTTTACTGACTAAAGCATAAGAGAACAGTTCTAATCGCATAAATATCTTTTTCCTTTTATTAATTTTCTTCTTCTAAAAAAAATCTCCAGAATCAAATAATTACAATATTCCTTTTTGATATATAACGATTTAGTCAAATCCAAAATTACAGATCCCGAAGATAAGGTTTATGGGACTTTTCAGTATTTTAGGAGAACAAACTGTGTCAAAAATTGAAAAAAAAATCTCACGACGATTTGTTAATTTTCCGAGTTGTTGATAGCACGGACAATACACTGGGGTCATTTTTCCATCTGACAATAAAGCCAACTATAAAAATACTTATTTTATTGTCTCATCTTTAACAGAAGTATATTAATAAAATTTATTCTTTGTTAGCAGTGATGTGTCATTTTATTTTTTCACTTTTGTATTCTTTATTTCAGTGTTTCCTGCCATTGTACTCGGTAAGTATGCTACAATGTGTAAAGATATCCTTAGTATGAAATTTTTGACATTATTCTGAGAATCTAATTCTATACGAGGGACGTTCAATAAATAATGTCATTAGCTCGATGACATACAACATAGAAATCATATGACATTAAGCTAGACTTTCTCTCATTATTGAATCTTTAATGAATTGATAACAGTTTATGTGACCACTTTTCATCACATAGTTTCATCGTGAGAAGCTGGGAAACAAGGGCTATTCGAGACACTGCATTATAAATGAATGGTAAAGAATCAGTAAACTAGAGTGAAAATAAAAGCTTTAATTTATTAAAGCTGCTGTAAAACGTGTTAAAAATCCCAAAGAAATTTTCACTGAAATATGTTACATTAACATCAACCAATGCCTGTTTCATAGACAAATAAGCAAGTAGATTTCAATGATAAAAAAACAGAGTAGAATGAATTTCTTACATGAGTCACATTTATATTCTGATGAAAAAATATTTTAAACTATCAATATAAATGATAAGACATTGACAGTGAGTTTTTCAAACCTTATACCACGGAACGATTTTGTCAGAATCAGAATTAATCTGGTACCGCAGCTGAATGTAAACAAACAGTCCAGTCTGGTTCCCTCTCCTTCCCTACCTCGTATGTGTAGAGAACTACGTTAACACTGATTATCAAAAACCCTTACGCTAATGAACTATGATCTTTGACTTATGAAGTTTTCAAAATCATTACTACTAATGTTTATTTTATAGAGATAAAACTTCGTTTTATTTTTGTTGCTTTATTTAGCGTTTGTATTATCTCAAAAGCGGTTGAGAGTAAGAACTATATTTTTGCACGTATCTTTAAAATGGCGACTATGGGGTCAACATCCTGCCTTGAACAGGATCACATAAGCCGGCAATTGCTCTTTGAGCAATAAGCCCGGCTAATTATATAATGGGCATCAAAAATGGGTACCGTCCTTGCCAACAAAAATTATAACAACTTATGTACTATTTGCCCAATTTCAACAAATAAACTTTAAGACACAAAGCAAATTTGATATACATCATATCGGGAGTAGTTTACAATGTTTTTAAGAAACGTTTGACGGTAAAAAAGCCTGGTACTCAAAGATCACCCTATATTTTGAAAAATGAGTGAAAACGACTGCGTATAGGAATGTCTTAACAATTATTTTAAAATATCAGTAACTGCAGTTATCCAAGTTTGTTTCATATTCAAACAGATAATGGAACATAAATCTATTGCTTAAAACACTCAATACAAAATTTACCATAAGATGTACTTGATAAAAACAGCAATGGTCCGACAAGAGCAAAGGTATGCAAGAACACAAAGACAGATTTATATGCAATTTTCTTAAATATTAGTGGTACTGTTGTTCAATTTCGTATTCGGGGAGACAGTTTAATTTTTGGAGGAGTCTAGAAAGCAATCTTTTTGCAAAAAAATCGAAAGGTTTATTAGAGGAAGGACCTAGAATCAGGAATCCACTACATTAAATTTCTTCATGACAGCATCCAAACCCTGCACCCGTGAAGAGTAAAGGGGTTTTCGGGATAAAAAGAAAGTTAATATTTTTTCACATTAACAATATTCGCTAGATCTTTTACCTTTTGACTTGTTTCTATTTCCAAACTTGAAAAACCACTTTCAGAAAGAAAAAAACAAGTCCAGGAAATCATTGGATCTGCTATTTTCCAGTATACTAAGGGTCATACCCAAAAATATGTTCTAAATACAATCAGAAATTAAATAAAAACTTTAACGGACATCTATTTTAACCAAAAGAGATTATTTAAGTAAAATCATGAAGACTAAATCCATTAAAAAGCATCTTTTGCTTCTTTCCGAGCCCTGATGACATTATTTATTGAACGTCCCTCGTATATCTTGTTCTGTATGAATACAAAACAATTATATCTAATTTGTTCAAAAACTAAAAAAGTCATATGGTTAATTATTTCAGCGGCTAGCAATAATAAAATCGTCTGTGAATTTGAAACAAAACCACTTACATGCCCTACCGGAACTACCATACAAATACGGACAGTAAATTTTGGTAGGACGAATTCCATTGTATGTAAAAAGCACCTAACCATCGACTGTTACTCTTCGGGGCGGGTAACGGGATTTGTGGCTCAGAGATGCAACGGGAAAGATATATGTCAAGTATCCGCTGATACAGGAATTCTGGGAGAAGACCCATGTCCCAGCATTCCAAAGTACCTCGACATCCTGTGGGACTGCAATCCTCTCCCGACGACAACTCCAGCCACCACTACCACCGTATCCCTGACTACCGCGGCATCCAACCAAAATAACGGTACGGTATGATGCTCTTTAAATATGTTTTCAAGTTTTCCATGATCATTAAGGTGGAATAAAGGTGCATATTTTTGTTATATTTTATTTGAGTTTTCTAATATCGTATGATTAGAACCATACACAGTATGATGAAATATCACAAGTGTAATAGAATAATGACTTGACTTCATACGATCAGGTCCGGATGTGTGTCACGGGAACCTGGTTTCCGGTCCTCGTGGAGTACCCGATAGTCAAATCACTGCTTCCTCTACATACACTAATAGCTCTAACGGTAATTATGCTCCTTACCGGGGTCGGCTTTACAATCCAAGTTTAAACTACCAGAATGGAACATTCCTAAACGGCGGGTGGTCAGCCCAGTACAACGACAAAAACCAGTACATACAGGTCTGTGTCATTGTGGGATACTCGCCAATGTCAAATAAATAATAAAAGTTTATATTTCAATGTAAACTATTAATTCTTCTTTGATAACCATACAGGTTCAATTTAACTCCCAAACTGTTATTAGAGGAGTAGTTACTCAGGGCAGGAATATTGACGTCCAATCACAGTGCTGCAACGAACACGTGACTCAGTATACTGTTGAATACAGCGTCGACGGAGTGAACTTTGACCCTTTAAAGGATTCTAATGGAAATAAAATAGTAAGACCTTTTAATATCAAAACGACATTTCTGTATAAATGTTTATCACATTCATCATGAGCGCCATCAAAATAACTGACTTTTACACGTTTTAGGTTTTTAACGGAAATACAGACCAAGAGTCGGAGGTAACGAACATGTTTGGGTGTTCAATTATCGCTAAATATCTCAGAATCCGTCCTGTTGCCTGGAACAACCACATCTCAATGCGATTTGAAGTATTAGGTTGCCCTACAAAATCAGGTATTACAAAATACTTAATTTTTTCAACACCCTTATTAAACCTAGTGTTTTGGTATTCTGATATATGATACGGTATTATGAATATACTTCACGTTTTTCCTGTCCCCAGACCCGTATGGCGTGTGTCCACAAGGTTGGAAGGAACGGCCCGGAAGTAACACGTGTTATTTGATGACGACACGTAACGTAGAGACGTACAATGACGCGCGACAGATCTGTCGTCTGCAGCAGGGAGATCTGTTGGTGGTGGACGACACACAAGAAGCGGTAAGAACAAAACAACTTTAAAACATCTTTTGTTACTTCTCTTATTTTCTCGCAATAAAATTTAATGCAAGGAAACGGATGATATTGTATGATAATATGCTTTTCTCTGTGATCTGTTGCCATATTAGAGGTACAAAAATAAAGATCTATTTTTATTTATTTGCAAGTCAATCAAAAATTTGACATTTCAGGTGTATACGTGTTGTTGAATTACTTAGTGTTCAAAAGGGGAAAAGGGGGAAATTTTAAATTGTATATTTTAGGATTACAAAAACGCCATAAGCAACTTAACCTGCATGTGCATGTAAAAATATCACAAGATTGGTACATTGTAAACAATGTTATACATGTGTAGAAATATGCTTTTAGTTTTTTCAGTATTATGCACATTTTCAAAAGTGATCATATATAGATAGAAAAGGAATTGCTTTTTTGGTATCAGCTTCAAAGACTTAGTATAAACGTTGTTTAAAAATATACTTTATAAATTACAGTGATTTGCCATCAAGATAGGCCTACCAGAATAGAGACCATTTGAAATTTGATAGCAGTACATTTTTAAAACATTTTTTTCAGGCGTGGGTGAAGAAAGAACTAGATCAACTAAAAGCAACTTATTTCCCAAACTTTTTGTACCAAGTCTGGATAGGAATGTCTAATGTTCCTCGTACCGATTCTCAGAACTTTAAATGGATAAATGGTGCTCCACTTGACACAAACATATTGTACGTAAACGATCAATACCATGCATAATTATCACATTTTATTTTCAATCTCTATCCATTTTCTCGATGTAAGATACATATTTACCCTTTAACACATGATTTCACATTTTCCATAATTAGGCCTTGGAAAAAGGGCATGCCTGATAACTATGCCGGGATGGAACACTGTGGAGAATTTGTGAACTCTGAACTTAATGACGTTGATTGTAATATTCCAATTAATTATGTCTGCGAGAAGAAAAAATGTAAGTACATGTAGCACATATTGTACTTTTCATTTAAAGATATTCATAACAAAATTTCTTGTTATTACAAATCTTGTATCACTGCATATGATAAATATGTAGATTGGTCTTCCCCTGGCCCCGCCACGACACAAACGCCCCCTCCATCAAGCAATTCTCTAAGTGGAGGTGGATCTGGAAGTTCAGGAAGCGGAAGTTCTGGAAGTTCAGGAACCAGCAGCACAGGAAGCGGAAGTGGGACAGGGAGCGGAACTGGTACAGGAAGTGGAACTGGCACAGGAAGTGGAACTGGTACAGGGAGTGGAACTGGCACAGGAAGTGGAACTGGTACTGGAAGTGGAAGTAGTGCCGGGGGAAGTGGGATGAATAATGGAGGATACACCGTCACCACACGCAGGATGACGACAACACGTAGGACTGTCCCAGTAACACAGCGGACGACGACAAGGAGTCAGCCAGGACAGCCGCATTTTACAGGTACCCTAGCTATCCATTCAAAATATACTTATCTCAAGTCTCTGAATTCAGGATAACTTTGCTTATAGTTTGGACTGCATGCTGGGAATTGCTGACAAATAGATAACAGGGGTCTGAAACGTATATGTTAAGAAAGTTACAAGTTCAGTAATCAATGTATAATCGATGTTACTTTCAGGTGCGTGTCACGTGGAATCAGACTGTATTAGAATCGGTATCGGGTACCACCAGTCATGCCGAGGATGTAACTTCTTCCTGAAGTGCCTGCTCAGTGGACCAGCGGTACAGCAGTGTCCTGCTGGTTACGTGTTCGATAGCAATATGCGCATATGTATGACACAGTCAACGACTTGTTACTAAGAATTTTAACACTTCTCATGTTTTATGTACTTTTAACTTATTTTAAATTTGAAAATTTGCTACAGCAATGAAATTTTTAATCAATCATTTTTGTAGAATATTGTTTATAAATACCAATTATTGTTAATAATGTTTTATGTACACCAAAATCATTGAATTTACGTTGTTATTGGTAGTTGATTGTGTAAAAAAATTAAAATGAACGTTGAATAAAAATGACAATTTATTGGTTTCTCCTTATTTAGGGCCTGGGATAAAGAAGCAAATCCAATATTTTTACATTTACAAAAAATGCAAAGCTATTACAACTTTCCAGAAAATTCAAAATAGCGAGGTCGCCAAGTTGGCGCAGTGGTTAGAACGTCTGCTCTATAGAGCCGCGGAGTAAAGAGTACATCTTTAGGTCGGGGTTAGAATCTCGCTGTGAACCGTAGAGACCGGTCCTTAAATTCGAATTAGATCGTATAAAACGTCCCGTGTCGCAGTAGGTGCTGGCACAAAAAAGATCCCTCCCTGCTCAATAGACTTAAGTGCTGAGTAAAGGACAAAATTTGCAGCTCTCCACCTGCAAGTGACGCATGAGTAAAAATAATTCTCGAGAGGTACGTTAAACAACAAAACAAACAAAATAGAGGGATAGAGATATTGAAATAGAATAGGGTTTTGCCAAAATCAAGCATCACATATACTCCATCCGTTCAGAAAAAATAAAAATGAAAAAAATTATTAAAGTACGATTTTAAAAAGCAACAAACAAATGATGTTGAATATTCTATTTCACAAACAAATATCAAGTATCACCTAACTAGCAATAAAATTACACGCGATCTATGTCCTTTCTGAACAAGGTTATATATACGGCGGAAGCTGGTAACACGAACAAGAGTGACCAGGTCTGCAGGACACCATAAGACATCAGGTTTGTTCAAATGCTAAAATTGTATAAAGAATATATATGTAGGAAGTCTTATTAAAACTAATGCACCAGTTCGTATGATGCAACAATATTTTAACTTTATAGAATGTTTTGGGCGTTTTGGTTTATCATCATTCCCTTGCTTGAAACGAAAGGCGAAACATCAGTTGGAGGATGCAAAGAGGTATTGCAGGGATATCTGAGCGGACAACTGTCATCTGTTATTGGAATTTATCACGTGAAAGCTTTACGACGAGATTTTGAAAGATTCTCTAAATCAATAAAGCAGAAATTAAAAGATATGGAGGAAAAAAATAAACTCTACACTGATAAGTCAATATCGAAAATAAAGTCAGATCTCCTTGTTGAAGGTAAGTACATTACTTACTTTTATTTCAAAACATTCAAAGATTACCTGAAATAACTAATAAATTTACTATACATTTCAACTTTCCAGGTGTTAAGAATGTAAGTGCTGTATACGTTCGATGGGGAAAGAAGACATGTGCACAAAACGTAGAACTCGTGTATTCAGGTTGGTGCATGTTTCTTATTGTCATTGTTTCTGACTACGAAAGTGTCACTAAATGAATGTATTGTTTTACAACTCAGAAAAAATCTGCACACCTTAAAATACCTACCTCTCTGCTAAAGTGTTTGTAATCAAGGAAAAACTCAGGAATTATTTTGGGTTGGCCATGTTTTGAAACTTGAGTATAATACAGTTATAATACCTGCAGTATCTACTGTTCCCGAGTTGTGACCCCGATAAACTCGTAAAATTAATTTGAGGGTTCATAATTAATCTTCCTATGCATACAGCATTTTTTGGCATTGGTCAAGAAAAGCTCAATTTTATGACAACCACTTAATTTCTGTTAAAAAAAATAAATAACAGGACCCAGTTTTACAAGAAGTAACGACCAAAATTTAATTGTTACGATACGATCGAATAACTTTTTTATACAACACAAAAACGGTTTAATCAAATCTTTATGAAAAGATTCTAAAAATGCCTTTCACCGATTAAAACCCTAAAGTATCAGCTTATTTGTTTGTAGCTTGCCTGTTCATCAAGTGTACTAAAACATGATTTTGCAAACAGAAACATTTGGGAGACATAAACGCCATACTGAGATGATAGTTATAATATAATATATATATAATTATATATGAACGGATGTAGCAGACTCTGTGTAACCTTTACATTCGAGTTTAATGTTTGTAGTATGTTGAGTTAAGATTTTAAGGAATATAACTATTGTCCATTGGTGATGCGTCGTTGAAATGTTGAAAGTGACAAGTTAATTTCTCCACTTTTGGTCAATTTGCTACTTTCATTTCCGAAAGTAATGTTATACAGAATGATGTCAATCTTGAATTATAATTGCTGGATCAATAATGACCATGTGTTGTGTTTAAAAGTATTGTTAGGCTTAAAAATGTCTGTGCTTTATAATTTTCTTTGCTTTTGATTAAACATAATATTTTATTCTTAATTTTCCCTACACAGCTATATATTTAAAACTGTTGCTCACGTGGTTTATCTAAAAGACCTGTAAAATCTGAGCTGGAATTAACCTAACAGATCTATTTTAGGTTATGCCGGAGGGTCGTACTATACACACACCGGGGCGGCTGTGGAGCCTTTGTGTCTCCCTAAGGACCCTCAGTGGGGGTATTACAAGGAAGGATTTGATGGATACAAGCAGTTCATATATGGAGCCGAATTCCGGACGTACGATTTCAGGAAGTCTCTGAGCCTACACGATGTGCCGTGCTCTGTGTGTCGAGTTTACGGAAAAACAGCTGTATACACCGTCCCAGGTTTGATTTTTAAAAAAATCAATTCATCATGTCCGTCGTCCTGTCCACCTGTCTATTTATCTTTTTATCAGAAATATCGGTAAACATAGAGATTTGTAACTTTTCATTACTCTTATTATTTTAATTTTTCGAAGCCCTTGGTTACTGGCAAACGGTTTTAATATCTATCCGTATTATTCATTCATTACAGCAAGAAACACTTGTCACAGAGGCTGGACCTTGGAATACAGCGGAAATCTTATGTCTGGTTATCACGGTATCAAAAGGATACGGGTACCTGCTGTACCCCGTTGAGGCGAGCTGTGGTACCCTAAAATGCCCTCCTTACGTGGGAGGAAGATAACTCACTTGTGCCGTTTGTTCTGCACCATGAATATTGTTTGGTTGAAAATCATCTGTTTGAATAAATTATAATACATGTATTTTATAATGGTGTAGGAGTTGTAATTCCCACTCTAAAATATTTTCCTTTTTTACCCAGGTTCGTTCCGAAATATAATTGTTCTGGACCAAGGTTAACTTTCCTTAAATAAAACAACTTGTAAGGTTTCAACAATTTATTATACAAAAAAACATGCAAAAATGAAAAATCATGTAGTACCTGATTCAGGTGGAAAAGGTGTCTTGACCCTAAAACCTAGTCAATGAGTAGATACACTACTGATAATATAAAGGTTTGTCATGATTTAAATAGCCAAAAGAATAAAAGAAGTGAAAGTGACCAATAGACATTTCCTGGTATAAGCGCCACGAACTCGGACTCGTACTCTGTACTTCGATATATAAGGGGTCGTATAAAAAGTTTATAAAAAGGTGTTTTAAGTAAGACGGAATTTATGTCATTTTCCGTGACAAAATAAAAACAGAAAAAAAAAACAAAAAAAAAAAAAAGAAAAGGCGAATTTAATTCTATTATAGATTCATGATCATTTGGGTTCTTCTGCATGACAAAGCAGCACAAATATTGACTGTTTGTCTTATTTTGTCAGTGGCGTAGCATCGTTTTTGAAAGTGGGGGGGCCAGGCAGAGAAAATTTTTTTTTTACTTACCTGAAAAAGTTGACAAGCAAAAAAAAAAAAG
>PRKT01000256.1:295648-333761 GCA_003671525.1 Saccostrea glomerata | reverse complement strand
GTTTCCTAATGGTCTGATATTTACTGTTGTCAGAGTTATTGCCCTTACCTTGTTTCTACACTGAGGAAGTTTGGCAGTTTGACGTAGTGTAGAATTTTCCCGAGATTTGTCATGATTCGAGGAATTTCTACCTCAATCCTCGTCTCCGGAGCCTCTTCTTCTGCCTGCTCCTCATCCTCATCATCTATAACAGGACCCTGGCAATGATACAAGTCATACAATTAGAAACAGTGCAAGAAAATCTGATTCTAGATGGCAATACAGTGGTGTCCATAAGAAGAAATTAAGTTCTAAATAAATGGATTCAAAAATCTTGTTTTTTGAAACAGGGACACCAAATAAATTATGCTTTACATGAAGTGTATAACTCTTGACAGAAATATAACTTTTGACTTGACTTGTTTTACAGTCATGTAACAGTTACAGCTCACAGGTAACAGCTTATAAGGGGCACCTGTCTTTCTTGGTCTGATCTTTCCCCTTCATCCTCAGCGTCTGATTTCTTGGCCTTGTCTTCCTCATCTGAGCTGATGTCATCAGCGTCCCCAAACAAGTTCCCCACTGTGGCTGTAAAGAAAGGCTAACATGTACATTGGATGTTTTGACAAGAGGCCCATGGGCCACATCGCTCACCTGAGAAGCTTTGAACATTCTGTTCTTTACCAGATTTCCCCCTTGTAATACAAATTGTGACCCCACCCTACCCAACTGATCATAATTTAAACAATTTGAAATCTACACTACCATAGGATGCTTTGATTCAACATTGTAAAAATTGATTCCCCATTGTGGCCCCGTCCTACCCCCGGGGGTCATGATTAGAACAATTTAGAATCTACACTATCTCAGGATGCTTCCACATAATTTTCTGCTTTTCTGGCCCAGTGGTTCTTGAGAAGAAGATTTTTCCTATATATTTCTATGTAAAACTTTGATTCCTAATTGTGGCCCCGCCCAACCCCCGGGGATCATGATTTGAACAATTTAGAATCTACACTACCCCTGGATGCTTCCACATAAGTTTCAACTTTTCTGGCCCAGTGGTTCTTGAGAAGAAGATTTTCAAAGATTTTCCCCATATATCTTTATGTAAAACTTTGATTCCCCATTTTGGCCCCACCTTACCCCCGGGGGTCATGATTTGACAAATTTAGAATCTACACTACCCCAGGATGCTTCCACATAAGTTTCAGTTTCTCTGGCCAAGTGGTTCTTGAGAAGAAGATTTTGCATATATATTTCTTTGTAAAAATTTGATTCCCCATTGTGGCCCCGCCCAACCCCTGTGGGTCATGATTTTTACAATTTAGCATTTACACTACCCAAGGATGCTTCCATATAAGTTTCAGCTTTTCTGGCCCAGTGTTTCTTGAGAAGAAGATTTTTAAAGATTTTTGCTATATATTTCTATGTAAAACTTTGATTCCCCGTTGTGGCCCCACCCTATCCCCGGGGGTCATGATTTTTACAATTAAGAATCTACACTACCTAAGGATGCTTCCATAAAAGTTTCAGCTTTTCTGGCCCCGTGGTTCTTGAGAAGAAAATGTTTAAAGATTTTTCCTATATATTTCTATGTAAAACTTGATTCCCCATTGTGGCCCGAAGATTTGTAACTTACATCTAGATATAGATATTATTTTTAATGCACATGAAGGAACCTTGTACATTACATGTATGTTGCATCACCCTTACAACAAATTGTTATTTGATCTCAGAAACTTGTAACCTGTTATTTGTTTTGATCAATTATCTGTAATAGTATTGAAATTTCAAACGTGAAACATAAACAAAATGGGTTGTTTAAGTGGATTAATATTACAAAGTAACAGGAGGTAAAGTTAGAGAGTTCTCTTTAAGGTTTCGTCAAAGCTCAACATGTCTAAAAAAATTATTTTTACAACAGCTCCAACACTATGTGTGGTATAAAGTCAAAATGTTTACATTTTATAAATATATCCTTGATTAATAGATAGAAAGTATCACTTGATAACAAATATTTTAAAAAATATATGTTTTGAGAAAAATTGAATCAGAAAATGTGCATATTTAAAGAGAAATGCACCTTTTTTATTCTGTCTTTTTTGTGAAAACCATTATTGCAGAAATAATATATGCTTATCATTGAAGGGTAAGTTGGACTTGAATGGTCTCTGAAAGGCTGTTATTTAAAGCATGACATGTATAAAGACAAGACCCCTGTAGAACCCCCCATTTGTAATGTACTTTCGCTTTCAAGTCTTAACACTTTGACAAAATAAACAGGGAAAATAACTTTCCAGAGGCTATCCAAGTCCAACTTGCCCTTCATTGATAAACGTATTTTGTTTCTGCAATGATGGTTTCCACTAAAAGTACGGAATTAATTAGGCGCATTTTCTGAAAATATATGCATTTAAAAAAAAAAATTCTCAATTTGAATATTTTTTCCAAGTATTTTTTATCAAGTGATACTTTTATCTGTTTATCAATAAAAAAAATTATAAACTGTAAAAGTTTTAACTTTATACCTCACATAGTTTTGGAGCTATTGTAAAAATAATTTTTTTGGACATGTTGACCTTTTACAAAACCTTAAAAGACTGTTCTCTTCCCAGACTGGTCAATAGAAAGGTGATCAGATCAGGGTTGACCTACATGTGAGAAAATGCTATCAATACTGACCATCACAATTATACAAGTACCTGAGAATAACGATAATTGTCAAATATGAAAGGTTCTAGCGCATTGACTTTGACCTTGTTATCCTGTTATAAGCATTATTTTATCAATTTCACCATTAAACAAGCATTCTGAGAGTATTGCAAAAGCAATAAATGTCCCCTACCAGGTTCCCTTTTTCTCTTTATGATGTCATTTTATAATATCCTGTATATGATAGAGTGTCCACAAAATGTGAACATATCGGTAATTATTGTTTATGAATGAAATGTCTTGGAAATAAGTAAATATTTCTTACAAAGAGACGTCTAAATATGTCAATATACATACGTGCATGCTTTGGTCAAAACAGCTCATTTTACATGGTTAAAAAACAATAATATAAAAAAATCAAACTTTATCTATAATAATAATAATTAATAATGCTTTATTTAGAGAAGGTAACCCGATTAGTACAAGGTACTATTCTTCCCCGGGGCCTTCTAATTTCAAACAACATATTACATAAAATGATACAATCAAAGATAAAAAATGTAGAGTTAATTAATGCATGCAATAATGAAATGTAATGTACAGCTAAATGAGATATAGACTCAAAATAAAGAAGTCAATATTAATTGTTCAGGAGACATTGTTTCAAACAAAAGTAATAATCAAACATCTTATACAAGGACATATTCAAACATTTTTTTTACAGACATTGGCTAATTATAATTTTTTCTACATTTCGTCTAAAAATAGGTAAAGTTGGTGACAATTTTACATGTAATGGTAGGTTATTCCATAAATTTACACCTGAGTGTTGAATAGAATTTGTAAATAGAATTGTTCGATGTTTTGGTAAGCGAAGATTATAATTTAATTCTGAACGTAAGGAATAGGAATCATGGCTATGAAAAACAAAAAGGTCCTGGAGATATTCAGGGCTCATACCATAAAAAGTTTTGTACAATAAAATACACTTATGTAGTGTGACTAATTCAAACACATTTAGCCATCCCAGTTTTTCAAACAATGGTTTTGATGGTTCGTCGGGTGCTGCATCAAGAATTATTCTAGGAGCCCGTTTCTGAATTTTATGAATTCTTTCAATGCTAGTTTTAGATGCATTGTCCAAAATTGTAAGACAATAGTTTATTGAAGGCAAAATATATGCATTATAAAAAAGTTTTCTGGTATTTAATGGAAGAAATTTCTTAATTTTACGAAGTGTAAATAACTTGTATTTTAAGGATTTACAAACTGAATCTACTTGATAATTATAATGAAGATTTTGATCAATATGGACACCTAAGAGTTTTTCAACAATAACATTTTCAAGCTTTTCTCCAGAAATTTCTGTATGAAGTTCTGGAATATCTAACTTTGACCTCTTTTGTTGTGTACACATAAGCATATATTTTGATTTGTTTGTGTTCAGAATCATTTGGTTCTGTAAACACCAGTTTTCAATTTCGCATAAATCATAATTCAAAAATGTTTCAATATTATGTCTCTTACTTGTCTATCCATCGATCAAGCAGATGATATATCTTTATTTTAAAAGTATTCGTGTTTTGGTGCAAAAGTTATGACCCAGGTTAAAGTTCTTGATATTAAAATTGTGAAATTATGCATGCCATTAACCTAAAAAAGAATCCATATAAAGACGAAAATTCATTTATTACCATGTTGCTATTCAGAACTAGTATGATTAAGAGGTATCTCCATTTTTTCTTTGCTATATATTGTCAAAACACAACATATCCTGTCGTTAAACCGAGTCCGTAAGATGTATTTATCATTTTAATGATTGAACATTCTTTTTAGTTTGTCACATTAAAGGTGCATGGACACAGATTTGAAGTAAATATTTTCTGTATTCTATTACGACTTATATATTTTGATAGCACTTCACACAAAAAATATCAAAAATCTTATTTCATCTAAAAGTTATTAAAACTTCAAATTTTTAGATGGGTTTGATTGACACATCCTTGCAATTTCGCAAATTTTAATTTTATTCATAATACTTAGGAAAAGTGGCAATCTTGTTGTGTATTAATGAAAAATATCAAAATTATAATCCAGAAAATTCAGAGTAGAAATGTTCGAAGCAAAACATACACACAGTATATTGTAAGTCCGTGCAGTTGTAGTTAGGAAACTTTAACAATTGAACGCTCCCGGTGAATCGTTTACATCAACAATAACAGAGCTCGTGCCCTGTTTACAAAAGCTGTGTACGTTTCACGGTTGTGATCAATTTGCTTAATTCTGTACACAACACGTAGCGCGGAATGACGAGCATTTGTCTCAATGATAAATTGTATTTTGACGAAAGTCCCGGTTTTTTTTTTCAAGTTCTAGGGTCAATACAATGACCTTGATATGGAATAAAAACAATCATAACTTTTTAATTTTGATAGGCCATTACTGTAAATGTATTATATTTAGCGTGTAAGATATTTGGCGGAAATTGAATTATGAACTCGTTAGCCGAAATTTGATTTAGTGTATCTCATAAAATTCTTCTTTATTTGCATATGTACAAGACATTTAGCGTTGTACTTGAATTAGTGGAACTTTCTGTCGGCCAGAAGCGCTGATATGAATACACAGTCAAATGTAATACGTTTACAGTATTTACAGTAATTTAATGTAATACGTTTACAGTATTTTTTAACTGAATTGTCTATGGATTTTCCCCTTTTTCTCAAATATGATAAAGAGCACACAAAAGGGAATGCTCACTCCTCCATGGCACTGTATTCCACCTCAACGTTTGCTGTGCTTCCAATATATATCTTTTTTGTGGACTTTTTACATTAATTGTTGTTTCTTATTTCAAATTCTGTGTTAAGGATGATAAAATTAAAACAGTTTGGGGATTAGACAAAAAACAATGCATTTTATTTTTTACTTTCTTTAAGATATATTGAAACGTCATTTAAATAACAATGGATACTGCCGAGTACATAAAAATGAACGTTACTAAAACGTGAGAAGTGTCTTTGTATATATCTTATTCTTGTCCCTTTTTGACTTTTTCACATTTGTAACAAAGTCATCTAGCTTGAGTATCCTTATGATTACAATTAATTTATTTTATAAAGTAATTAAACACCAGAGGTATGTGTGATTTATTAAGGAAACACCATTAGTTATCATTTTATTAGGTAAAAATCCTTATAGCAATTAACTACAGGAAGAATTTTTATTGGAGAAAGGGGTCGCTGTTGGAGAGACGTCGGTTTTATGATTTAGTAAATAATTTAAGGAAAAGGGAGGTGAAATGGTTGATTCGCGACACATGTAGGCAAACCAATATTAGTCTTAAGGGGTACCGACCCTCTGATATGACAGATAACTCTCAGAGACAGTCTGAGTACAAAATATGAATACTACTCACAGTTTTCTTAATCAGAGTTTCCTAATTTAGACCTCTGAGTAGTCAATTCGATGAAATCTAATCTGTGATGGAAACATTACTTTCTAATTCTTTTGCTAATCTCTGACTAATTGTTTTATTTTATTTAACAATAAAACATTTAAATCCCACTTCAAAGGCATTTTAAATTGAATAAGTTGTATTTTTTAAAAGACCATTTCAATAATGGTTTAATGTTTCAAGTACTTAATACAGAATTTTTATAAGTATGACATTTTTTTCATATAAAGAAATCTTTAGAAGAAAGATAACTCCTCCTCACAGATGTATATTTTTCTTACAACCGCATACAACATTGTAATTTTCTGACTTAGGAAGCATCGCTTCATGATGTTTTCTGACATGATTTTAATATGTATTATACTAAGTATTATTTTCATATACAACTCATATTTCAAATTAAATGTTATGATAATAAATCGATACTGTTTCTGTTCTCTATGTTGAAATTTCTTCATATCATGATCTGATATAAAATTCATTTCTGAAAAAATAAGCTGCGCTTCTTACATCAAACTGTTTTCTATGTGGCTCTAATGTTATTGTTGTTCATGAAAATCAACATTAGAAATATTAAATTTTCTGAGTGAAATTTGATAGCAGAGGGTCGGGACCCCTTAACTTTAAACAGAAGAAAACCTAAGTTTTCATCTCTCTGTTCCGTTAGGAATATCACTTTTTATAACATTCCTTTAAAAGATCATTCAATAATTTTTTACAAACCAACAAGGCCAAGAAAGATATTTACAGATAATGTGTCCTTTGAAAAAAAATCATTACTTCTGACCCGTAATTTTGTCATTTTAAATGAAATGAAAGAAAAATGGTAAATGAAGACCCAGGGGAAAAAAAAGAAAAACGCAGCGTTATTTACATGTGCAAATGAGAACTTTTCATGCAAATAAAATTTGATCTAAAAGTAATAAGTCGATCAATTTATTAACTAAAAGAAGTGAAATTTCAGATATGAAACCCATTTTTGTTGCACTGTCAACATGCTGGATTAAAATTACGCTGCAACAGAAGGTACATGATCTTCTATAAGAATCCTCGTCTTCCAGGGACTGGTCATCAGACGTTAATGTGTAAAGAATTCAAGGTAAGTCTTGATATAATTTCTTTTCTTAAGCTTGAAATCATCACTTTACAAAATCATTAGTTTATTGCAATAACCATTTTATGCAATCTGGTTTTATTTTCAGTCATTTGATCTCAATTCATTTTTTTTTCATTTAAATTCAAAATACGTATTTACTATTTTGACAATGTAGTTTGAAATAGTTTCCTTTTGCTTTTTTTTATATGACCCTACATGTGTACATATATATTTAATATAAAATTCTGCGTTATTTTCTTCAGCCTATAATTATTTTCGTCTTCTCCTTATATATATTATAGATTTAGAATTTGATTATCATTAATTATATAATTGATTGTTTGTTGTTTTTTTCATTTTCTCGAGAGCGTTTTAAACGATATACAATCAATCAATCAAATTTTTCAAGTTTCAGATGAATATCATGGCCTCTGTTTGTGTTGTGTTGATCTTGACAACGTTAATTTTTCAAAGGGCAGAATGTTTTTCACCCGGGGGGCCTGTATATACTCGCTGGGGTCGTGAGAGCTGTCCTGAAACAGCAAAGTTAATGTACTCAGGTAAGTATTCCTCTGAAACTCCCCTGAGAAATGAAAACATAATACACCTTAAGCGTTTCTTTTCCTCCTTTCTACACAAAGATATAGATACACTTGAATGCATCATGTGTAGCTACACATAAACACCGTTTAATTGATGTAAAATAAATGAGTGTGACTTTTCTAAGAGGACAAGAACTCTGTATTTTGGAAAAATGTGGTTTCACTGACTGAAATATAAAAGAAACATTTACAGGTGTGCCTAAACCAAACATTAAATAAATAGAAATGATCTTTTTTTTCTAATCAACTCTTACCAGGAAATAGTTTTTGTGTTTTTTACCCATGATGATTTTTGATGATTTTCTACACTCTGTAGAACCATACACTATGAAACATGGAGATAACGAACAGTATCCAAGATTAAAAGTCCATAAAACAGTACAAAATAGGAGCAGAGCAAACACGAGCCTCCAGAACATCAGAGGTGGGATCAGGTCAAAATTTGAAGCCCTTCATCGGTATATGGTTACGTATCTATGAGTGAAAAAAAATCGAATGGAACATAAAATAACATACAGTCAATCAAACAAACATAGACTGTTTTTTACATAATGCCATTTCGCACATCCTATTTTACTTTTTCATCTGACACTTATTTCGGGTTTCGCAGAACAAAACATGAGCTTTCCCATTTTTAAATCATATGGAAGGTGGGGGTACTATTTAGTGAGCTCATTGCTCAAAGTGCCTCTAAGGTATGGTTAAACTTTCGAGGGGTGTGATATTGAACCGTATCAGCCCGACAGAGCTATTTCAGCCCTGCAGGGCTGATGCAACTATTGTGACGTCGGGCATATATTGCAAATACAAAAATACTGTATTTATTACTAAGTATGTAATCCATATATAACTCTATTAAGAGGGTGTCAAGTGAAACATTAAAATTTAGTAGAGCTTTCCGATTATTTCAAATCAACAAATTCCTTTCCAATAATTAGTCGAAAATTAATATGCGATAAACTATTTAATTCAGTTTTAAAACCTTGCTGACTACACCAGTTAAACGTATCCTTCTAAATTAGCATTTATGCAGTTAAGTTGTTGTCTCAATACCAGAGTAAGCAATGTATATCTCACTAGTAAAGATGATTTTATATGTTTAAAAGGATATGTTGGCGGATCTTATTACCATCACACTGGGGCTGCTGTAGAGCCACTCTGTCTACCAAAGGACCCAGAGTGGGGCAGGTATTCAGATCGAACAGTAGACAACGATAGAGGATTTGTTTACGGAGCTGAGTATGAGCACACTGGGGTCTTTCGCCTTAAGCTCCAAAACAATGATGTACCGTGTGCTGTATGCGAAACCCATGACCTGGAGTCAGTCGTTATTATACCAGGTATGGCGGAACATATTATTGGAAGAACACGAGAGAGGAGGGGATTCGAAGAGATCTTGAATTAATAGTTTTGTTAAATCCCATTAAAAAAATAACCTGCCTTTTCTTGAACTTTTCTTGAACTTTTAGTGGTAAAGAATTTTATTTTCACTCTCTTCTCTCCCATAACTTCTAAAAAGACAAATATGCTTACGCATTTGATAGGTGTTTAGAAAAGAAGACATTTTTAGGTGATGTAACAGCAGAAGCTAGGTTTTTACAAGGTCATATTTGAAAAAAACTTGTATATTAGTTACGAAAGATAGTTTTAATGGATGCAGTTCTAGCAGGAGTTATAATACTTATCTTATTGCTGGCATGAAATTCCTCTCCAGACTCAGTTCCAAATTCTGTCATTTTCCCAAAAAATCTGCATTTTTCAGACTTGGTTTTGAGGTTTAGATACTTTTTGGCTTTGTATGCACTGTATATATCTTTTTGTTTAATATTTTTAAATTTCTAATATTTCTTCAAAATCTTTCCTTTTTTGGTCTAAGTTACGAGTAGAACTCAATAAACTATAATGGAAACCAAAAAAATTTGTTGCAGACGATATTGTTTCAAACTTAGAAAGATGTGTCTTGATTTTAATTTACATATTATATGGGGCCATTGGATTTGATATGGGACTCAATAGACAAAGAAGAATTTACTTCAAATATTTAAAAAGTTTTGATTACCTCTCTTTCTCTCTCTCTCAAACTTTTTGCATGAAATTTAATAATTCTCATAAAAATGTGAAGAAAGTATTTAAATGTAATTTTGCGTTTGTTTATTTGTAGCAAGAAAGTCCTGTTATGATGGATGGAAAAGGGAGTATTCTGGGTATTTGATGAGCGGGAAATTTGATCACAGAGCCGCCACCACCTACACTTGTCTTGATGAAAAATCTCAGCCTTTACATGGGGGATCGGAGAACAAAAATGGCTACCTGTTTTATCCGGTAGAATCTCGATGTAAACACGGCAGCTTAAGGTGTCCTCCCTACCATCAAGGGAGGGAACTAACCTGTGTCGTCTGTTCTAAAGACTAAGACACTTACTCATTATGAAAATAAAAACAAACTGCATTATTTGATTGATGATTTTGTTCATTTAAGAAATGAAGCTTATCTCAACGCTTCGCGGTTGATAAGGCGTAAACTGCCCCAAGTTATGCTATATCGTAATGTTATACCATAAGTTGAAATAAGCTTCATTTCTTATACTCTGGACCGGTCACGGTAGCCTAGTGGTAGAGCGTTCGCTTCGTGATCGGGAGGCCCGGGTTCGATTCTCGATCGCGGCGCCGCGTCATACCTAAGACGTAAACAAAGGTAGTGACTGTTCCTTCGCAAAGCGCTCGGCACTAGAAGTGAAAGTCACGGGTCTTTCGGATATGACCTTAAAAACGTAGGTCCCGTGTCACGGTGGGCGTTGGCACGATAAACTGTAAAGAACCCTCACTGCTCAATGGCCCTGAGTGCCGAGTATAGGTCTAAATTTGAAGCCCTTCACCGGCATCGGTGACGTCTCCATATGAGTGAAAAATTCTCAAGAGGGACGTTAAACAATATACAATCAATCAATCTTATACTCTGATTTCAATGTAGACAATGAGACAAATTTTTCCATTTCTTTCCTTCAGAAAAAGGCTTCAAATACCGCATATTTTAAAAGTTCACGTCTAGCAGAGTAATACGTTTTTGACCTAACTCATTGTGACGTAGGCAAGTTATGTTATACAAAATGGATAACACCGTTTAACCAATAAAATGACGTGTTACAACTATAGTTAAATCATTTCTATATAACTTACCTGAGCCAAAAACTAAGGTTAGCCCTTCTAAACTTGTTTTGTCCGTCGTCTGTCTCTTCTTCCGTTATCTTTTCATATACAAGTATTTGTCATTTTCGAGAATCCCTTGCAGTTAATATCAACCACACTTGCCATCAAATTTCCTTTTGAAAGGACAATTAAGCTCTTTTTATATCTTTTTTGTCTCTTAACATATACAAACTGTCTTAGCATCATTAATATGTACTCTTAACCCCTTAACGGCCAAGTGCGCCTTTTGACGCATTTTCAGCATCACAGTGATTTAACTGTTGGCGTTTTGTAAATAATTGTGATACAACAAAACAATTGATATTTTCTGAAACTAGAGAAAAAATACAACAATTTTTCTACTATTAGTTTTTCTCTACGATGTTAAGAAATTATCGTAAACTTGAATTGAACATTGAATATAATTGCGGGAAGTTAGTAAAATTGCGCATAAATGAGTGATTTTGTGCTATCTTCTGTAGGCTGTATCTCAATTACAGCACACGATCAAAAAAAAAGGAATGCCATGACCTAAAAGCTGGGAATTTTCCCTACATTTTTTCTTTTGGATATTGAAAGGTACGAGCATCCGTTACAGAAATATTTGCTGTTGAATATTGGAATTTTTTCGAGTAAAGCGAACAAAATGCACTATGACGTCATCTAACGTTTTACATGTACACAATGAAATCGTTCGTAAGCTCGGTGTAAAATAAATCGATTCTTTTGATATATGGAACAGATTTATTTTTTTAAAGGAATTATTGATAAAGAAGAGTTAATATACGAGACGTTTTGAGACATAAACATGTAATAAAGGGGATTTTCCTTAGCTTTAGAATATTTATATAGTAATAGTTCTTGACCCAACGCTCCGATATCGCGCACCCACTGTTTTCAGAAATCCCTATTGAATTTTGTGTCATTCCTACATGTAGTAGGAATAATTAATCAAGTAATTAGGTATTGTAGATACCATTTTCTTACTCTTCGGATTTGTCATTAAAAGTGAAAAAAATATATATAAGCATATAAATCTTCTTTCGTACTTTGAAAAGAAAATCTGTCACAACGACGAAACATATTAGGTGTTAAAATTCGATGAAAGATATATTTTTCCTAACGCACAAACTCCTTTTAACTGACGCGATTGTTTTCTTACCCTTATCTTTATCAAATATAAAATTGATGTATAGGAACATGAAAATAAAATGATGAATCAACACTGTGATATTTAATTTTTATAAATCGGGAATCATAATTTCGTTTGAATTCTGTTACCATGGTTGTTACACTGTATATACACAGGGAGAGACATAGCACGGAACAGTCATTCTACAAAAACAAGCATGGACAATTGTTGTTGTTTTTTTTTTCATGTCAATTACATGTGTACAAATTTGTACAAATTTGCCGTTTTAATATCTTAACTATAAATTTCAGCTTTAAGATATAACATACACGCATGGTTTTTCCCCCAATATTTACCGATATATATGTATAGTTAAAGTTTAGATATGAACATCATGTAGACCTAATGTTGAAAACGTACCGGTATTCCACTGCAAATCTTAATGTTGCTTCATTTATTTACAAATTTCAAGACGGGATTCTCAGCCGTAAAAGCGTTTGTAACAGATTGCGATGAATGTTAAATATTTTTTTTAATCTTGAATAAAATGAAATCAAACCACTTCTCGAAAAAAAAAATGCATGGATCTTCTTTCATAAGTATTCATAAGTATTCATAGCATTATCGCTAAAAATCAATAAACTTCAGTAATGAGTTTGCTCTAAATTTCACGGACATATTATTTGCAGATTTACCAAATTTACCAAAACATCTTATATCATTAATTCTAGTTGCAAGTCAGCTATTTATTTTTAAGAAAATTCCTTTTTAGATATTACAAATTGAATTGGAGAAAAATATTTACTTCCGAAATGGTAATTCAGAAAGGATTTTGCATGACAGATACATACATGTATAACATTTTTTTATTCTTTGGGGAGCGAAATTCTTCATTTTTTTTTTTTTTTTATATCCTATAAGAAGCTTTGATTTTAACTATTGCAGGGAATTTTAACTTTTGATATAAAAGTTGGAGAATTCACTTCCGTAACCTTAACGTCCGTATCCTAAAACTTCGTTGCGATATTTTTACCGAAATTTAACTTAATTTTGGATATGTGAGACTTCATAAATCATACATTTGTGTCTATACTAGACATCAGAAACAAATGAATTGGTCATAATTAGCTTTATTAAAAAAATAATAATAATGGGACTTGATAAAGGATGAAGAATTAATTCCGTAAGATTACCTAAAAACAATGGAATATTAAAATTGTTTTTAAAAAGAAATCGATGCAAGAGTTGTGGACAATTTTTTTTTCAAGTTCAATGATATGTCTTTAAGAGAATTATGATTATGTTTTTGCTTTTTGAAACAGTTATTTCCTTCATGATTTATATCATGAATTCGTCCATTTATCGTAGAATGACTAGGGATTACATGTTAGGTCGGGTAGCGAAGTGGGACATACAATGGAAGTATATGCATTTGCGTCGGAAGCAAATTGAAAGTGGAAGGGGGCAAAGTAAAGGAGAAAAAATATTCAAGGTACCAAAAACTTGAAAAGCGAAAAAAAATTGTCCTTCGTCCTTCACGAAAATCCTATTTTGTGTGGAGGAGGGGGGTTAATATCGAACTTCTCTCAGTACAATTTCTTTCTAAACCTACGCTCCAGTGTTCATTGTCTACATATATATTAATGGCTATCTTTGCAAAAAAGAGGCCCTAGCCCCCCACTCCCGGTTCCGACGCCTATATGTAAATTTGAGTAGCGATTCAGATTCTGTTATTTCTACTGCGACTTTGAAAAAAGAAATGGAAGAAAAATTGTGTTTTGTCAGACACAGACAGAGATGCTGTCACTGAATTGCAAGAAACTTGTTTGTCTGTGTAAACCATAATGAGAAGGACCCCCTCCAATAATCATTCCTTTACCATCTCAGGTTCAAATTGTATCGCACTATTTTTTTTTTTACAGAATTGTAAAACGTTCTCGGAAATTGATATCTACGTGTATTATGAATATATTTAAACGAGTTCCAAGTCCAAGAAAAGACATTTGCATGCAAGTGTAAGTCTAATATATGTCACCTATGAACTATTATATACGCGTTCATTAAGTACATCGATAATCAACACTGAAGCCACGGTCCAGAGTCCGCTGTAGCCTCCAGATTGAAAGTGGATTTTGACCGTGATTAGAAAGACACCAGGTTTGCACTATAAAATGCAAAGTGTTTGTCATCTAAACATTTTGTTCCCAGTGCATTTATTTTACCTTAGGTCACTGAAAAAAAAGTTTGGTGAATTTAGTGCTTTGCATAAGCCTGTACTGATATTACTACCTAAAAAATATGTAAATCTATAACAATTAAACGAAATCCAAAAAATGAACAAACTCTAACTATAATCTATATTGCGCCCTCGCCCCATGCGGGCTCATCAAAGCAATTAAACAGATACATTTACCTGCAAAGACAACATGATCAAGATTGTGACTCAAACTGGACTCAATGTGATGCACTCAGTTTTTCTTAGGAAGGCTGACACACGAGGATAGTCTTTTAGGGTTTTCGTATTGAGGACTTTTCAAAAGCTGCTCCATTTGCCACCTTTACTTTTGTTTAAATTCCATGCCTAAGTTTCGTTTCCTTTTGTACTCATCGGTAACCCCCCCCCCCTTCCACACATACACATATTTTAATAACAATGCTTCCCGTCTCTTAGTAAATAGAGATAAAGGATAACTCTGGGTAATGGATATAAAGGGGATCAAACAGTTACTGCCCTGGTTGGAATATTTCTGGTAGATGCTACATGTCACAGCTAGTTGGTGTTCATTAATATTTGCATTTGCATTGGTAATTGATTTGGGAAGGGGATCAGAGGTGATGATAAACCATGTAATGGAAGACATGTACAGTATTTGGTAAAACCTTCATTGTGAAAAGTGGAATGAACTAAATTTAAATTTAAATTCATGCATGCATAATAGTGAGACCAGTAAAAAGTTCCAAAGCTATATAAGCTCGTATTAATACTGTAAGTCTTTTTATTTTTAATCCCAGTGCAAAAAAATTACAATTCGCTTTATGCATACACACGCTACCGATTGCAATTACATACTCCAAGTACATGTAACTATATTGATCAATCAGATTAAAATCATCTGTTTAGTTTTAGTTTGGGTACGTTTAATACTAGCCTAGGTACTACGTTGTTCGTCGTAAACGTTGACAAACAGCTGGTGGTATGTTTACAGATAAAAAGAAATATTTTACATTAGTGAAGTAAAGTGAAAATTAAAGAAAAAATGAAGGATCATTTATCCATATCAACGAAAATATGAAAACTATTTTCAAATCTGGTGATCTTGAAACTTAATTACAGTGGATATATATCTTAATATCTTATAACCCTCCCCCACCACCCATCACTCTTATACAATGAGTTGTAATAAAGAGCAATAAAGAATTTGACACTGGTATTAATATTATAATTCATTCACTAAATTCATGTTTGAAATTAAAAAGAAAAGTAATGGCAAAAATGTCATTTTTATTGAATAAAAAATGTTTATGTAAAATGTAGGCTGGAATCGAGAGTTAGTGTGCATAGTTCTTTGTCCATCCTGATCTAATTCTTACCTCGACTAACAGGGTAAATATCCCGATCTGATTCTTACCTCGACTAACAGGGTAAATATCCTGATCTAATTCTTACCTCGAATTACAGCTAGGATAAATATCCTGATCTGATTCTTACCTCCACTAACAGGGTTAAAATTCCGACGACAATAAACGCCGTGCTATAACTGTTGAGGGCATCATACGTGGCATCATAGCAACCCTAAAATTCGTATGAAATTCAACTATATAAAAATACATGAAAATATGAATAAAATCCAACATAAATAAAAAAAAATTGCAGGTTGAAGTTGTATATATAAAGAATATTTTATAATTAAATCTCTTACTAAAATAATCATGACCACCAAGACATCTTAATGCTAAAGTTCGCGCACATGTATTAAAAATCTAATTCTTTAAAGGGCTTTCTTATTAAGAAAATAAAATCAGAGACTTACTTTAGTGTGGTAACCTGAAGTGACGGTATTTGTGCACGCACTGTTGGTCGTTGAAGCGTAATTCGAGGCTGTGACTCCAGTACAGCAGAATATCGGGATTTCTTTCCCTCCGTTATTGCTATTAGTGATCCACGCCGAACTATCAAAGTCATTTGTTGTTCCGGTTACTGCAGTGACGCCACAACAGGAGAGCTGTAGTAAAAATGAGAAGTGTTCTGTTAACCACACTCACACGTACACCCTCACCAACACCCCTTACCCTCACACCCCACCCACCGCCACCCCCCACACACAGAGAGAAGGAGAGAGAACACTTACAGACATGAACATATAGTTCCAAGCAGTTGAAATTTCATGCGTTGTCAAGTCGTCCCTTTGATAGTTGGTCTGAAGTTGCTTTAAAAGTTCCGTTTTCATCCAACTTTGGATCTGAATGCATCAATAAAACCAACTAATGTGAATTACATTCATTTACATGATTAAGACTGTAGTATTTCCTGACTTCATTTAATTTTATTTCTGATAGATTATTTTACCTTGTCGTTCATAACTAACCACAAAATGACAACCACCAGCTTAGCCAGGAAGAACACCAGCACTAGAATGGCATACTACGAAGAAAATCACAACAACCAACATTAGTCTAATCAACAATACTAAAACATAATCATAAAGAAAGAATTTGATTTAATGTCAGTTTAATTTCTAGATATCTGAATGAGAACTTCAACAGAGATAATACAAGGTTGAAGCTGAGGATGAAAATTGAGAAACCCACAACACTTGCACATCCAAATTGAGATAAAACATATCAGATAAACAACCAAAACGGTTATTAAGAACGCAATGGAACATGGGGAAAACATGTAAATGTTTAAGATTTCAGTTGTGAATAATCTAGATGTGATGGATATTTATCATAAATCTCTATACATTTGAAAAATTTTGAAATCAAATACATGTGTGCAAAGAAAAGATTGGTTAATATTGTAAAAAGCACATGTATGTTAAATAGAAAAAAAGTATACTAGAAAAAGACGTCCATGGTTATCTAACAACAAAATCTCATGATAAAGGCGATGGCTTAAACTTTTCAGTCGCCAACTTCTCTTACCTATGCAGCAATTCACGTTCACCGTGCATCTGAGTTTATATACCAGGGGTATCTTAATTGATTCAATACGCAAGAGCATGATCTAGGTATGAACAATTTCTAAAACGAGGTAAGTTATTTACAAACAGGTTGCTGAAACAAGAATATCAGCAGTCTCGTTTAAAGTCATCATTTGGTAAGTTCTATGTTCGATACAATGAGCTTGTCAGCAAATACAGTTTATCATTGAGTTAATTGCTGATTGATGTTTTTCATCAATTGTTCCATTATTTATACATTGAAATGATGACTGATTTTCCCGCTGTTTGCGATCATGACAAGGAGCACTCGGCAGGTGTGACCGTTCGGCAGGGTATGCTCCAACCTCCGATGTTTTAAAAGTCTGTGTTTGCTCTGCTCCTATTGTTTTATGGTCTTTTGATCTTGAATACTGTTTATTATCTCAACCTGTTCCATTTTAGAGTATGATTAAGTTTGATCACGAACCAACTTCATTTTCAAATAAAACTCTACAAAATGATAATTTACTTTCTTATTTTTACATATTTTCCTTCGTGCTACAAAGAAAATTTGGCACTTTTTAGACTTTATTATGGAAATGTTACATAACCTTCTTACGACGTCATGTGACGTTACAGTCGGAACTTTCCAAATGGAACTTGTAGTTTGATTTCCATACGCAAGTAAGTCTGATCACTGGACCACCTGCCCGTTTAAAAAAAACTGAATGACAATTCTATTTGTATTGTCATATAAGGAAATATAAGGAAAGGCATTGCCAAGTGTAAAGAAAGTGCTATTAATGCAACTGATGAGTGCAGCTTTATATTGAGAGAAAGCAGTAATTATCTACCTCCACTCATGTCAAGACTTGTTATTATAAAAGTTTTATAATGTCGAATTTCCTTCGGAGTATAACCCTAAAAGACTTTTGAAAAAATAAGCATGTACTTGAAATAACATTTATGTAACATAATATCGTTTTTAAATTTCAAAATTATATACATATATATATAAATTGATTGTAGTTTTTTTTTTAATTTATTTTTTAACTGTGTATTTACATCCCCTTGAAGATTTGTAACTTACATCTAGATATAGATATTATTTTTAATGCACATGAAGGAACCTTGTACATTACATGTATGTTGCATCACCCTTACAACAAATTGTTATTTGATCTCAGAAACTTGTAACCTGTTATTTGTTTTGATCAATTATCTGTAATAGTATTGAAATTTCAAACGTGAAACATAAACAAAATGGGTTGTTTAAGTGGATTAATATTACAAAGTAACAGGAGGTAAAGTTAGAGAGTTCTCTTTAAGGTTTCGTCAAAGCTCAACATGTCTAAAAAAATTATTTTTACAACAGCTCCAACACTATGTGTGGTATAAAGTCAAAATGTTTACATTTTATAAATATATCATTGATTAATAGATAGAAAGTATCACTTGATAACAAATATTTTAAAAAATATATGTTTTGAGAAAAATTGAATCAGAAAATGTGCATATTTAAAGAGAAATGCACCTGCTCCATTCTGTCTTTTTTGTGAAAACCATTATTGCAGAAATAATATATGCTTATCATTGAAGGCGTGGTGGCCGCCGCGTGATTGAATCTACCAGTCATCAGGTAACCGGAGTACTCCTTTCTCCATCCGCGATAACAGGAAGTTCTCGCTATGAATTAAGGATACACAATTGAAGAAACAAGCAAAACAGGATTCAAAGACTGATTATTTTTTCAGTGTCAAATCATCCTTTTTACCAGAAAACTTCAAAGGAGACAAAAGAGCAAAGACTAAATTTCTAAGAGATAGTATGAAGCATGATAAGTACATGAATCCCGAAAATACAATAATAGTAATGCCATAAAATCATTTTTTCTAAAATTGCAAAATTTGTAAATTGTAAATTCTTACTTACTGAGAATATAAATCATTTTGAAATAAGATTTTCACAAGGTAATTAAAAAATTTTACTTTACATCAAATATCAAATGCAGATTGCAAGTGCAGAATTAAAATATAGTTCTAAAATTATGCAAACAGACTAGATATGAGCAAAATCGAAATTAAAGTCTGCATATCTATTATCCATCGATGTATTCTTGACAAACCTGGAATAATCATTACGCCTTTCCCTCTGCGAGTCTGACAGACAGCACAAGGCACATCCTGGTCGTGAAGATGAGAATAGAGGAAATCATGATTAAATTCGTACTCAGCGCCGTAGATAAATCCTCTGGCAGAATCTGTTCTTCCGTTATGGTGGTCCCACTGTGGATTTTTAGGTAAACAGAGGGGCTCTACTGCAGCCCCTTGATGCGAATAATGGGATCCGCCAGCAAAACCTTCAAAGCAATATAATATAAAGAGATTCTAATTTTTAAACGATGGAATGGGCATTAAAAAATAAAGATAGTAAGTACAGAGTTGTTTCTCCTCCTGTATGTGATTTAGCGGTTTAATGTCAATTACATGTACAATTTAAAACATCCAATTTGATTAAAACAATTACTAGTATTTATATTCATTTGAGTAACACTTACTTTTATGATATTATATAATAAAAAAATTTTGCTGTGACAAAATCATGAAGAAGAAGCAGGAAAGTTGTTTTCTATTTTAAGCAACAAACTGTCTCCCAACTAATTTCTATCAAAATCGAAAATTTTGTACCACATTTTCTATTTGAATAAAACATTGTGAGAAGAAATACGCTCTACCTGAGTAAATTTTTCTTGCACGTCTGGGACATTCATTGTGACCCCAGCGAGTATACACGGATCCCCCCGCCGAGAATGAACTTTCCACGTGTCTAACAAAGGCTACTGACAAAATCAACACCACGTAAAGAGAGGAAATAGAGACCATCTTAATGTCAATGAAATTGAAGGAATCTGTGAATAATATTATCATTATACATGTTATAATGGAGAGGTATATCACTTCGGTAAAAATAATCAGTCAAACAGCATAGGTGTCAGCATTTTTAAAAATATCTAATATTAAGCAATTGTAGATATTTAGCTATATGATAAAGAATTTATTGAACTTTTATTGCAAGCTCGAGAGCTCGTGCATTTCTTCAGCCAACTATTGCTCATGGTACCCAATATAAGTTCAATAACCCTTTTTAAAATATGTAATCAAAATCTATAATTATTCATTGCATACCATGAGAAAATGAAAAAAAAGGCTTATGAGAATGATGTCGAAATAAATCATCTCTTAAGATATGCAAAGGACTATATGCAAATGAGAATCTTATCACAAAAAAGATAAGGAAAGCTTGCAAAGAAAAATTATACATTCATAATTAACGCTTTCAAACTAAAATTATTATAAAATTTTAAATGTTAATGAAACAAAGATATAATTAAAATCAAATAACAAAATTGAAAAAAAAAAAATGGTGAAAAGGTTTTTTTTATCTTAAGATTTGACAGTATATCGATCCTTTCTAATGCTTTCATGTTAAAGGTCCATATAAGTGAAAAATAAATTCTCGAGAGGGACCTTTAAAAACAAACAATCATGTTAAAGAAAATAAGCTAGCTCAAAACTTACCTCTCGGCGTCTGTTGACCAGCCCGGAAAGAAGATGGCCCTTTATAGAAAACTTCGTACCTTCTGTTACTCCGTAATCTTATTCCTACCAAACATGTTTTGTTGACGTTACCTCAGAAAGGCACCCCATGTTTAAAATTTCATTTTTTAAGATAATAAATATCAAATTATACGTTTTTAATCAATAAACATTTGCGTAGAAAGTTACCATTTGTAAACTTTAAATTTCCAACGGAACAGAGAGGTGAAAAAAATAAGCGTCTCAAATGTGAAATTTATACTTATTATGCTTTGCCTAAAACATATATCCCTGGAATCAAGTATATCAAGCAATTAATATCATTTTCTCTTTTTTATTATTATTTTTAAAAATCTTTTTAAAATGACATAGAGTCATACAAATATGTTTCATATTTGGATAAATTACAAGAAAAGACGATAAAGATGATGTCAGAACTACGCGCTGTGGTGTTTTAAAATTGTTTCCTTACTTTATGCAGCAATAAAAATCATCAACTACATACGGGGTTAGTATCTCTTAGTTGATTCAATACACGAGAGCATATTTTGTGCAATTTCGAAAATGAGGTATTGACAAACGAATTGCTGAAACAAGAATATCAGCAGTTTTGCTTAAAGTCATCATTTCGTTCTATGATCGATACATAACGTTGTTAGCAAATAAATTTTATCATGAAATTTAAGAATTCTCATAAAAATGTGAAGAAAGTATTTAAATGTAATTTTGCGTTTGTTTATTTGTAGCAAGAAATGCTGACTAACTATTTTCATACTGATTGTTAGGCCATTTCATACTTACTAAATTGTCGATGGATTTTGCCGTTATTTCCCGATCATGACAAGGAGCACACAGCGGGTGTGACCGGTCGGCAGGGGATGCTCACTCCTTCATTGGACCTGATCATACCTCTGATGTTTTAGAGGTCCGTGTTTGCTCTGCGCGTTTACCTCCTTTTAGAAAATGTACATACGTAGAGCATGCTCTGGAATCGAGTCGACTTTATATCATATATAAACTTCATATGCCGGTGTTGAAAGTATATCGCTGCATAAGTAAGGAAAGTTGACGATTGTAAACTTAAATCATCATGTTTTATCATAGATTTTAATTACCATTAACATCTTTTTTAAGTAAAATATCGAAATAAAAAAGAGTTGTGCCAGACTACATGGTATCTTATTTTTCTTAAGCTCACCGGGATATAACGTATTGACATGAGAATGGAAATTACCTTTGTTAATTGACATTACGTCGTCGATATATCTAAATGTCAAGTTGAAGACCACAGCAATTTTTCTTTTTTTTTTTATCTCGTATAAGATTTTGGACAACTTCAACTTCATGTGAATAGAGAAAAGATCTGCTACTAACGGGGCGCAATTTGTACCCATGGGAATTCCAACAGATTTTGGAAGACCTGGTCTCTAAAAACCACAAAGATATTGTCAATTAGAAACCCAAGAATCTGTTTGATGTCAACTTCAGAGTACTTGTTTGTACAATCAGAATGTTTTTTAACAAAATCATTTTCCAAAAGACCAACGAAAAGGTTATAAATCTACTAGTTCCGCCTTCCTTTTTTCTTTCTTTTTTTACGAAAAAGCAGCTGTCTATGATATTAAAAAACTGCACTTTAATTAATTGTTGGGGATGGTGTATGTGTATAAAGTTGAAAAGTCGCAAATTTTTAATAAGCTGTTGATTTTTGTAAAATCATGTGATTTCAAATTCTCACAAACTTCCTTGGATGAGCATTTACTGAAACCGGCTATTCTTTGTTTGTAAGAATCATATGAAGGTTCAGAATCCAGTATAGATATAGCAGTTCAAATTCATTTTGGCTCATTGGGATCTTAAGAATACCGGTATTAAAAACTGAAATATGATTTTAAAAATTACGCTTGTTCACCTCATTCTAGGACATTGTCTTTGACCTTGTTATAACCGTTATTGGGTAAATTCTATAAATAAAGTTGTGTAATACCTAGACCTTTGTCAATAAATGTATGTATTTTACTTGTTTATGTTTTTAAGCTTTTAAGTAATCATCAGGACTGATACTAGCATTTCGTTCTTCTAATTCGAGCTGATCAACGCTCTGATGTCCTGCCCGGGAAAAAGATACTCATTTATAAAAATAATGTACCTCTTGTTACTTAATTTGTATTTTAAATTCAGTGAAACGAGCCAGTTATGTCTGAAATATCAATACATTTAAAGATTATTGATCAAAACATATCAGGTTGTTAGTTTTCGAACTCAAATTACAATGTTCAGAAAGTATTTGAATATGCAGAGAGTATTGTGACATACTTTACTATGATCCTTTATCTATTACATTAAGAATGTATATTTATATCTACGTTGCAATGCACTACAGGGGATAAAATAGTTAAAATATAGCGTTAAACTTAGATATAGAAATTTCTACAAACATAATATATTTTTTTGTTTTCAGAAAGATGGTATATCCAAATATTTGTTCAGCCATTAGAGAAAAATAAGGTTTATTAAGAGAAATATGAAATATGTTATAAACCTCTGAGGAAGTATATGAACGGCACTCTAATGAGGCGCCATAAACAAAGTAAAAATATGCATTAGTGTGAACTATGAAATTAATTAACAGTAATGAAATTAAAAACTCTCAGAAAAAATTACGATTCGGAAACAGGGCATCTAAAAATATCAGCTGGAATCAGCTGCCATGGAGGAATAACATCCTTTTTTCGACAATTTTAAAAGTTTGCCGTTTGCTGCTTGCCATGATCGCGTTTTTAAAAACACAGACAATTCAGTAAAATAAAAGCCTAAATGTAGCAATCTGTATAAAAAAAAGGTAAGTAGGCATTCTACTTATTGTTAGGTTGTTTGTACTTCTGACAAGCTCGTTGTTTCGATCCTAGAATTTGCTACATGCTGAGTCGAAGGAGACTATTGAAATCCTTGTTTCATCATATTGTTTGTCAACAGCAGGGAGACATAAACTTTATACCAGATATGCAGGTAATAAGGGAATACTGATACATAAATAAGGAAAATAAATGATGAAAATATTAAGGTTTCCTTGTAAGATCGCCATATTTAATTTCGTTTTTACCATTTAAATATCAGAATATAAAACTAATGTGCCAATATATGTAGTATATTTTCTATCAAGTGCAATGGGATTTATCAAATTGGCATATGAATGGAAGTAAATATTGTGAACTGATAATTGTCGAGTTGATGACTAAAGCAAAGGGTTTCTTCTTCTCATGCAATAATTTCCAATTAAGTTTTGCATTTCATGAATTCAAAAAAGAGCTGATAATAAAGGGGTCGTAAATGGTACTCATTAGTATTCCAATAATTTATTTGGAGGCCTGGTCTCTGAAATCTTCATAGATACTGTCAATCAGAAACTGAAGCAACAACTCCAGAGTACTTGTTTGTAATATAATCATCTTCTTTTATCAGATTAATTTTGAAAATGACCAATTACAAGATAATTGTACGAAAAAATTTTACGAAAAAGCTGTTATGATGTCCCAGGACTTTCTTGTTTCAGTTTGTAGAGTGAATGTGGTGATTGATTTAGGTGGTGACTCTCTTTCAATCTATTTACTACATTATACAATATATTTCTATTTTCATTTTCTGCTAATTGTAAAATTATGGGGGGGGGGGGGGGGGGTTGTATATTCAAATGGTAGTTGCAAATATCTTGGGATGTTAACATCATCTCTTTTCCAGATTATGTGTCACAGGGTGAATAAATTATTATTATAATAAATACTTTATAATTTATTCTAATCAAAGTTCTGAAGTTTTCCCTACTGAATATCAAAGTTCCGAAGTTTTTACTTTGGTACTATAGTTAACTGTAGTAAACTTTAGTTAACTATAGTTATTAGGGCTAGCTTACAAAAAGCCACAGAGAAATAGAAAAAAAAACCTTGGTAGAGTAATGCCTGGAATTCCAGGAAATCTAATGGGAATAATTAAAATCATCTTTTCAAAAGTATATAGAAAAACTGAATGGTTTATGCTTTCGCCTTTAGCAGATACCTTGTGATAACTTTTCCGACACTAATAACCAGTCTCTTCTTCTGTTTCAACGCGCAGTGAAGATTATAATTAACAACTGTCGCAGCACAACTCTAACGACATCATCAGAGCAACGGGGATAACTTTTCTATAATTTCTTTTTATTACATATATTAATTAACATTTTGAAACTTATTTTGTTACAGGACATTCATGTACATGTATACTTGCAACGACAACAGCATTCAAAAGCATCAGTTATAATGACTAAATAATAGCGTTACTTTCGAATCAGCATTGATCATAGAGAAAACAAGAAACACTAGCAGGAAAGAGTTAGCATTATATTATTTAACTTCAATTTTGTTAAAATTAGCTACATGTAAACGGATATTCTGTACAAAAAATCAACATAAAATGTAGGGGGTTTTAACGTGAATATTATGACTGGAAAATATGATTTTATTTGTTCGTTTGTTTTCATTTCTTTTTTTATACATGCACGAAATATTTTATTTGAACATATTTAAAATTAGTATTTCCGATGATGGGAATCAATTAACAACACACATAAAAAGTACTATTATAGTTAACTATACTTTACCATAGTTAAAGCTATATATGCCGTATTAGTGTTTTATTTTAAAAGTAATAAATATATGTGGTGTCTCATCAAGTTATATAAGTTATATACTTTCTGCAAATAAGACAATACGCCTCCATCACTTTTAAAAGTTATGAAATATTATTTGGTAAAAATTATTTTCTCTCCGTGTCGGATAAAAAACCGCCTCTTATTGAAATATTCATGATCACGTTGTCTCGCATGTTTACAGCAAACAATGGTCCAATCTCGTGAATGAACCGAAAAGCATGATGGTCTACTACGTTTTTACTACAAACACGTGAGTTAGGGATTGTCAATATTGAGAGCACCTCAGAGTTGGTTGCTTTTTGTACCGAGGAATAATCACGTGCAATTGTCTTTTTAATGGACATTTTCGGTTGGGTGAACTTCTACAGCGGTCAGCGACTATGGATAAAGAAGTGTGGAAACCATGTTGTGCCAAAATGAAATAACCAATACATACAAATGATATAATTTGGTCAATCAAAATGGTTATTAGATACATTCGATTCTGCATTTCTTAATGGTTCAAAACAACAAAAAGTATTCCACAGAATATCATATATAAATCTGCACGTCAATATACCGAATGCCAAAACCAGAATACTACTAGATAATATTATACAATTATTGACTGAGTTCGAGGGCAACATGCGTTTTGTCGGACCCAAGAACCAAACTGTCTGCCTGAGGCCGTTAGGCCGAAGGCAGACAGTTTGGTTCGAGGGTCCGACAAAACGCATTTTGCCCGGGAACTCTGTCAATAAATGTTTTGTTATACCTTTCATTTTATTTTATATTTTTTGACATACATAAATTTTGTACTATATACCGTAATGTAACATTAGATCTGTCACTGTTTAAAACCAAAGAATGAAAATGAGGTTAAGCTCCGCCCATTTTGGGACGTAAGCGTTCCAACATCTCTCCGAGCGGTCCAACATCTCATTCAGCGGTCAAACATCGATTTTTTTATGCCCGCTCAGCAAAACATTAAAAATGTTAGACTTTTTTCTGTATAGATTTATATAGCAACAATTTTTCAAAGGTATAACAAAATTATATTCTTTACATGTGAACCACAGTATTTCTGACCCCTTGAAAAAAAATATAAAAAATCTTGAAAGTAGGTTATCAGAATTGGCTCGGGCTAATTCGAAAGTGAAATTTGGAGTTTGGCAGTAAATTGTAGTGAATGAATAAAATTTAGTAGTGAGAGATATTGGAACCTATTTTACTTGTCAGATTTCTTCGATCTAGTTGATTTTTATTCTAACTGTTCTTTTCCCGCACCCAAATTAAAAAAAAACGATGCTACCTACCTGAATTAATTTTTCTTAATGGTGTTCATCGAAATGCTTGGTTGTGCTCTCTAACTGGGATAGTTTTTAGAGGCCTGGAATTCCTTGACCAATTTTATTTTATTAGCCCAACTATATTTCTAAGAAGGCAAGATGTATGGTATGTAAGTTTCATCTACATATGTTATGTAGTTCATATTCAAAAACGAAAAGGGATAATTGACGATATCCCGTTCAGGGTGTAAACATAGCAGTTTAAATTACTTTCCATACATTGTATTTGACATAAAATATCTTTTGCGCATAATATGCGCTCCATACTGAAGATCGGTAAATGTTCACCCAACCGAAAATGTCCACTAGCAGTACAGCACGGGGAAACTCTAAACAAACGGACCTGTACAATGGAGTGGGGAAAACTTTAATTTTCATCATTGTTAATCATTTGTATGCAAGTATGAGCATGGGATTAGTAGATAATAATGTACATAATGCATCAAGTCTTTCTGAGAGCGATTTAAAAACTAGCCTTTTTGAAAAACACATGTAGTATTTTATGTAGTAACACATAAATGCATTAAATGCAACTCATTGAACTGATTGGTCTATTTGTGTCCCTCACTGAACAGACGTCACAGAAAATATTTTCCTCGACCTGATGATTCTCGCGATGCTTTTCCCGCGCACATGCGCAGATCCAGGATAAACGTCAGTATTTTATAAATATGCATGAGAATATCATGTTCTTTTCCTGACTAGTACTTTGTTGATACCGAATAAAATTTCGTCGAATTTGCAAGAATGCTTCATTTTTGGTAGCTTATCATACTCCGGAAATTTTTGTTCGGTCGCAGCTGTGCAAAAATACTGTTTAACACGGCATACATATCTTTAAAGTCCCTTACCGAAAATATTGCCTTCCTGCAAATATTTGCTGCAAGTCTGCAGCAAACATAGCTGCAAGCTTGCAGCAGACATTGCTGCAAGCTTGCGGCAATGTAGCCAAAGAAAGCATGACAGTCTATACAAAGCCTTGGTGTTTGCAGCAAGTTAGCTACAAGTCTGCAGCAAGCTTGCTGCAAACATTTTACCATGCAAATGAGGTTTGCTGCAGATTAAACTTGCTGTTTCAGGACATTTCGTACGACCCCAGCGAGTATATACAGACCCCCCGGGTGAAAAACATTCCGTCGTTTGAAAAACTAACGTTATCAAGATCAGCACATCAAGTAGAGAGTCCATGAAGTTCATCTTAAAGAAGTAGAAAAACCATGAACAATTCACTGAGATAATATTAAAAATCTCTAAGTATTTATAACATACCAGGATTAGATGAAAATAAGGCTTAAAAAAAATATGCAAAATAGGCTCTCTAAAAATATATTTGATGCAATATGCCATTAAAGACGTTATGAATGAATGAACGAATGAAAACAAAGAATTTATTTTTTTTTTTAAAAACTCTTTCAAGTTACATACAACCTTATGGTGCTAAAAGTTAAGATGTGAATTATAATGAGAAGTATAATATTTCAGATCAAATGACTAAAAATAAAAATAGATGATGAAAAAAGTTTAACCCTTTACAACTTACTGAACTGTTATGCAACATACACTTAATGTCCACGTCATAGAAATAGAAATTTACCATTTCCCCGCAAGCACCTTTTAGCGTGGTACAAGTTTCTCTAAATTTTAGCGTAAATAATATTCTGACGTTATATTTTAATACAAAAATTACTTTTCTTATTTTATGAGATTTTTGCAAGTATGAAATAGAAGGACATTTGCATTGAATTAATGATTAAATGAAATTTTTAAAGTGCGTGAAAATGCGTGATTGCGGGGAAACGGTATATGCGTGATTTTGCGTTAGAAATAGGAAATGGTATATGCGTTAAAATGCGTGACTGCGGGGAAGGGGGTTAATGTTCCGTATGGAAAAAACGAACAGTATTCTAACTCAGAAGTCCATAAAACAATACAAATCAGGAGCAGAGTAAACACAGACCTCCAAAACATCAAAGGTGAGATCAGGTGCCATGGAGCAGTGAGCATCTGCTGACCAGTCACACCAGTTGTATACTCCTTGTCATGATGGGGGAAATGATTTTATGATGTTTTATAGTGATGATCAATTTTTTGCTTAAGAAAATAAGCTAGCATAAAACTTACTTTTAACTCCATACTTCTCAATATCTGTTGACCAATTCAGAAAATGATGGTCCTTTATAGAAAACCATGTAACTTCTGCTTTTCCGTAATTTTAATCCAACCAAATAGCACAATTTTTTGTAGGAAGTCTTAATTAAAAAGTTTTGAGAGGCTTCCTTTTCTTATCGGGTAAACCAATTTTTTTTTATCAAGATTTAAATACTAACATTACATAGACATCCAGCAACACGCGCAAGTTTTTTCCCTCTCCAAGTTGAGCACGTGCTTGAAAATCAAGTGTAAGACCTAATTACTTTCCTCTCAAATACACTAAATAACAAAATCAGCTCGACCTAAATTCTTATGAATTGTCAAAACAAGAAGATACGTCTAGTTTTTCTCATTAAATAAAAGAAATCTTTTCATACTTTGCAAAAATGTCCTAATCTTGAGAAGGATTCAGGAATTATTTTGCGTCAGTCATGACACAAACCTCAACTGAAATATTGTTAACTCTGATCTGCAATGAAAGTTTTGTTACAGTTTCATTCAATCTATCCCGAATTAGACAGAAAATATTTTGCGACACTATGTGACTTGGATGTTGCGGTGAACATGGATTTCAAATTACAAAATATGGCAAAAGTTGAACTTTATTTAATAAGCTAGCGCGTTGAACTTTTGTTGTTTTCTTGTCTCATAGTTTAAATTATCGTACGAGAGTTGTCCGAAAAGTTCGTGGACAATGACATTTTTGTGAAAATAAATGGTTCTATATAAATCTGCTGTATATCAAAATATTTCTTATGAAAAAACAAGTCAGAATAATTTATTTTTTATTGATTGAACGTAATATTTTTGTAAAAATCGGGGTCTTTAAAGATTGTAGCTGCAGAACTGTAGCTCTCTGCTTGTGAAAATTCGGACAGATAAAGCAGAGAGCTACAGGCCTGGGGGCCATAAAACTTAGACGAGCTCACTTTTGATCTAAGTCTCACTTTTCCCTATCAATTCCTTCGGAAAAAGTGAGACTGAGATCAAAAGTGAGCTCGTCTAAGTTTTATGGCCCCCAGGCCTGATCTAAACGTTGTAAAAACCTTCGATTTACGCCGACGATTTTTTGTCGCTCATTTCGGGTATTTTTTCTCGTATTTTATATTATTACCTAACCTACTATATGAATTAAAATTAGGCATTTTGAACTGTTTCACGGTTTACTCTATGTTTTTGCGTGATCATGAAACTGTGAACTGTTGACCGGTCCACAGAATGAACTGTTGACTGTTTAAAGCGTCATCGTGATATTCAAGCATTTGATGATCACGACATCACTATTTACCTGCTCTATAATAAATCAAATTTAAATAAAACACACAAACAATCCATTTATTAAGTATTACTTTAAATTAAAAATATTAATGTAATCTTTATATTATGTGTTCAGCTAACTAATAGACAAGTATGTGAATAAACAGTTGTGAAAACGTTTTATTGATTGTTTGTGTGTTTTTATACCAATTTAATCAATTATATAGTAGGTTAGGTAATAAAACACTTATTCAATGACTACTCGGTGAAACAGTCAAAATGTTGTCCCTCGGTAGTGGGGGAGACCTGGGAAACTGTTGCCCGAGGCCGAAGGCCTCGGTCAACAGTTTCCCAGGTCTCCCCCACTACCTCGGGACAACATTTTGACTGTTTACCTCGTAGTCATTAAATAAGTGTATACTTTCCTTAGCTGTAAAATTGGTATATAATAATTAATCATACATTTAACTTCAATTCTGATAATTTACTTACCTTTCAACGGTAACAAATGGTTGTTTGTGGTTTCGCACGTCGAAATGAAACAAGAATATCAGCAGTCTCGTTTAAAGTCATTTTTTTTTCGTAAGTTCTATAGTCGATAGTATGTTATTGTCAGCAAATACAATTTATCATAATAGTTGAATGCTGAATGACGCTTTTCATACTCATTGGTAGTCCATTATTGACACACTGAATTTTCCGTTATTTCCAGATCATGACGAGGAGCAAACGGCGGGTGTGACCGGTCGGCAGGGGATGCTCACTCCTCCATGGCATCTGATCCCACCTCTGATGTTTGTGTTACATTAAAGTTTTGCAATTTAAAAAAATCAAAAATATCTATAACAATCTCGAGTATGTTATAGATGGTTTTGAATTTTTGAAGTTGCAAAACTTTAATGTAACATTTGCTATGCTCCTATTTTGTATTGTTTATTGGACTTTTGATCTTGAATACTGTAAGTTCGTTATTTCCATCCATTTTATATTCATACATATTCAGAATTTTTATTTTGCTCCGGCTTTGCTCTAATATCTTTAAATTAAGGATTTTGAAATTGTTTATGACTAAACATTTTGGACCATTTAAGTATATTTCATCTTTTTAAAACTGAAATGATTTTTGCTTTTTCCTGACAAATGTTCTCGTGTAAATTTTAAGCAATGTGGTCTTTGGGCTTTTTGTTTAAGATAAAGCATTTGCTTGGTTTGATTTTAATCCGGAGATAGGAAATAGGTATATCTACAAATGCTATATCTTAATACAAAAAATGATAAGAGGCCTTGTCAGAAAATACGTTTTGTAATTATGTCAATGCTGACTGTCGTCTTTTCACACTAATTGAAAGGTCATTATTTACACATAAATTGTCTAATCATTTTTTCATATGGATCAAGAGACAACGGCGGAGTGATCTGTCGACAATGGATGCTTACAAGTTCATGGCAACTGAACTCAACATTCATCTTTTAGAGGCCCCTGTTTGCACTGCTCTATCGGGATACTAGTATGTATTTTTTTAAATGGACTTTTGTGGATGATTTCAGTTTGTTCTTTATCATTTTAACCACTTAAACTTGTATCTCTGTTGGTTGATACTCTTTTCTACTTGTCTTTCAATACAAGAGTAGTACATTCATGAGTAGAAGAAAATATAAAGAAAAGCTTGTGGCAAAAATGTCCTCCAGTATAAAAAGCATCACTCTTTTGGGTTAATGAGGGGTAAAGTCAAGATCAATCAGATAATCGTTTGGAATATAAAACACATGGAATATGTAAAGTCATCAGATTCCATGTTAAATGGTATAATACTAACTGTTTGTAAAACAAAAATGAAGGAATGGGGAGCTCCCATCAGAGAGATTTTTAACTTCCAGTCCCATTTCTAATTTTTTATCTCTCATTTTCACTTCCTTTTAATAACATCCACTTGGCAGAATGCGAGGTCTTAAATTTGAACAAATTTGAATTCTCCTTCCCAAGGAAACTTGGTTGATATTAACTGCAAGGGATTCTCGAAATGACAAATACTTGTATATGAAAAATTAACAGAACAGACAGACGACGGACAAAACAGGTTTAGAAGGGCTCACCTTAGTTTTTGGCTTAAGTAAGTTAGAAATGAACAAAATCATCTATCAAATTATGCAGTATGTTTTTATTTTCATATGAGTGAGTGTCTTAGTCTTTAGAACAGACGACACAGGTTAGTTCCCTCCCTTGGTGGTAGAGAGGACACCTTAAACTGCCGTGTTTACATCGAGATTCTATCGGATAAAACAGGTAGCAATTTTTGTTCTCCGACCCCCCATGTAGAGGCTGAGATTCTTCATCAAGACAAGTGTAGGTGGTGGCGGCTCTGTGATCAAAATTCGCGCTCACCAAAAGCCAGAATACTTCTTTTTCCATCTAGCATAACAGGACTTTCTTGCTACAAATAAACAAAAAGTACATTTAAATATTTTCTTCACATTTTTATGAGAATTTTTTAATTCCATGCAAAATAAATTTCACTGAGAGAGACAGAAAGAGAGAGAGAGAGGGGTAATCAAAACTTTTTTTTATATCTGAAGTAATTTTTTTCTTTGTCTATTGAGTCCCATATCAAATCCAATGGCCTCATATCAAAAGTAAATTTAAATCAAGACACTTCTTTCTAAGTTTGAAACAATTTCGTCTGCAATATTTTTTTTTCATTTATATATATTGAGTTCTACATGTAAAATTTTGAAGAAATATAAGAAATGTAAAAAAAAAATTGAAACAAAAAGACATACACAATGCATACAAAGCCGAAAAGTATCTAAACCTAAAATCCAAGTCATGCCAATCAATTAATCATACAAGAAACATTTTAATAGATGCACTGTGTTGATTTACATTTTAAAATAAATATTTGAGAGTATTGAAATATCGGGTGACAGAAGTTACTCACTTTTCTATAAATTCTGGTTTTTGCCGAACTGTTCAGAATTGAATTCTTGTATGAATTCATGGATTTTAAGGTAAAATTAATTTTCATTGTCGTTTTGGTAAAGGCTATTCTTTTAAAAAAAAAAACATCATATATTACGTCGTATTTTTTATTAAAAGTGCAACTGGTACTCATATGAGCGTTTCTGTCTTAATGGATTGTTTCATACTATGATTCTTTTAATGCTTAAAATTTGACGAAGATTTTGAAAGCCTTTTCTCTATAACGAATGTTTTATGCGATCATTTCGGTGATTTTTTCCTACTTACGTACTTACAGATGGCGTTTCTGTCCTTTTATTGTGTTGTGTCGATCCTGATAGTCGTCACAATACCAGAGGTCAAGTGTTTCTCACCAGGGGGAGCTGTGTATACCCGCTGGGGTCACAAGAAATGTCCAAAAACAGCCGGAATGGTCTACTCAGGTAAGTGTTCTTCTACCTGGTTATTAGGAAGGAATCAGTCACCTAAGTCTCTTGTAAGATAGCATATACTTGATTCTATGGCAACTGTATCAGAAACGCCTAGTTCCTAAGTAAGGGATCAATAACTGGTTTCATTTTAGTTTTGTTTTTATTGATTCAGATAAAAGTATCACAGAATGTCATGATTGCATACATTTCAAACATTACAAATTGGTCCATTGATAGAAAAAACAGTATGATGCTTTAAAATAAAGAGCTAATTGAGCATTTGCATGTTCTATTTTGTAAAAAAAAGTTAAATATAATAAAAAGTAGACAAGTCCTCATGTAGTATTTCTTGCCGCTTTCTTAAAAGTTTGTTTAGTACTCATATTCTTGATCTCCAGTGACAATGTATATATTCCAGTCTTTAATAGCATTATAGAAAAAAGACTCTTTCCCTATAACCTTAGTTACATTGTATATGTAAAAATCCCGTTATCACTGTTCTGTCAGAATGAATTGTAAATATAGAAACATAACTATCTTTTGATACAATTTTTAAATTATCATTCATTGGGATAAAGTACTATTTTCTTTGATGGATGGACCAACTTTCCCCCGTAACCTATGGTTTTGCATGGCGCTTTGCTCGAAGTTATAAAAAAACAAATAGTTTTTTACTTTCCATCTCATACATGTTGTAAAATTAATTATACATTTGGATCAAATTTCCTTAAAGCAATAGAAATATTTTTTTGTTTAGGTTTTGTTGGTGGATCATATTATGGTCATCAGGGTGGTGCGGTAGAACCTCTCTGCTTACCCAGAAACCCTCAGTGGAGTCGATATGACAGAAGGATGAGTTCCTATGGAGAGGGCTTATATAGGCTATGCCTGCTGCCCAATCCATTTATGTTTTTGCATAATAAAATATGTTCAAATCAAATCAAGGATGAGTTCCTACAGGTGATATATCTACGGCGCTGAATATGAACTTCCGACAAACATTATTTACTCAGATCCCAATGCAGATAGAGGAAAAGGAAACCATCTTAATGCCTAATGGATGAATATCAAGAAATTATATTAACATTTCAGTGAAGTCTATATATGTTACCATTATCAGGGGTACAGCATGAGTGAATTAGCATTTCTAGAATTAAAAATACCAGAGTGTTTTTTTTTTTTGACTAAGAGTATTTTATGACTTGTTAAATGGTGCTTTCAATATATTAAAAAACTTTATCCAAGCATTCTTACCTTTTACTTCAGTCAGTTTCCTCACTGTTGACCAGGTTAGGGTGGAATTGTCTTTTATAGAAAACACTTCGCCATGAGTGAATTAGCATTTCTAGAATTAAAAATACTAGAGTGTTTTTTTTTTTACTAGAGTATTTTATTACTTGTTAAATGGTGCTTTCAATATATAAAAAAAATTTATCCAAGCATTCTTACCTTTTACTTCAGTCAGTTTCCTCACTGTTGACCAGGTTAGGGTGGAATTGTCTTTTATAGAAAACACTTCGCCTTCTGTTACATTTTGTTGTTTCAGTATGTCTTAATATTCAAACACAGTAAATTGACACATAGAGCTATATTTCATTTTCTTGTGTGATCAATTGACTAAAATATTCATTAATGTGCCAATTTTATTTAAAATAATTTACAACTTTGTTGAAAGTAATAATCGTTTATTTGAACTGGGTTCAGAGGATTCTTACTGTTCACTTCACTCATCCTGTAACGAGATATAAGAGTGTTCATCTTACTGCAAGTGTTTAAACTTTTCCTTTAAATAGGAGAATCAATTTCAAAATATAATTTAATATGTTAACTTATCTTAATAATATAAGCATTAATAGTCTTGGATACTTGTATCGTACATGTATGATAGAATTTATTATACCATTTTAATAACTCTGCTCATCAAGCAATTTACTGACGAAGTCTCCATATATACTAGTATTTTAAAACATCAATATATATTGGAGTCTTAAATAAATACTAAATTACATTTCCTCTAAAAAAGTTTCCTCGGAGAGTCGGTTATTAAAGAACAGGATTGCAGAATAGTATTGTTTTTGTCAGTGAGTTCAATTATGGTGATCCCATTCTTTTATCCAAAAAATTAAAACATGAATAATGATCGTCTGGAACAGTGTTTCATTATAAACTCAAATAAAAAGTAATCATTTTTCAAATAGGTATTTCTGATTTTCAGAAATTTAATGGGAAAAATTGTAAAAATGAACAAAATCAATAACATCTTTTCTACACTTTATACGCCTATCCCGGTAATGTTTGAAATTAAGATTTTTGGACTTAATATACAGATGGGTTTTTTTTCACTAAAATTAGATTTCTTGTGTTGTTTTTGCAAAATTACTTTATTAAAAATACTTTGATTGTACTAATTACTGCCCAAGTACTATTATACAAATCCTAATGTTTTTAAGTTTGACCAACTATTTAATTTGAACAGCAGGGAAAAATTAATTAAGTTATGTAAATTCATTGGAACTATAATGGAGAGAGTCGGCTCTCTTGGTCTGTGACATTGTCATTTTTTTTTTTCCAACGTAGTTGTTGTTTTCTTTTTTTTCTTTTTTCCTTTTTCTTTGTCTCACGCATGCTTAATTAATCAATTGTAAATATTTTATGTAATATCCTCTCTATACTGTTTTGTACAGTTTATGAGAATAAAGTCTTGTCTTGTCTTGGCAGATTATTGGAAAACCAGAAACCACATTTGATTTAATATTGTCAGTCAAAAATTTAAACAACTTTTAATATCAACTTTGGAGTATTTTGTGTACAATCAGAATGTTTTAAACAAAATAAATTTGCAAATGACAATTAAAGTAAGTAAATTCAGAGTTTCATTCCAATTATTCATCTATTGTGCTTGTGTCCTTTTCCATTACGTTATAGTCTATGTGGTTTAATAATTAAATTTACTCCTGAAGAAATTCTTTAGTGATATAATAGTTCTAGCTAAACTGCTTTCAGAACATCAATTGAAAAATATATTAAAACCGTCTTTTCATGCTTTTTTGGAAATACTTAGATAGTATAGAAATATAGAGTTCTTTTCCTCCTTTCTCCCTCATAAGAAAGCAGAAATTCCGTTTGTATATTAATATTTTTACAAGAATGATCTCCTACTGGTTAAAATTGCTTACCCCGAATTCTTTAGAAAACAAAATAGTTTGTATTTTGTATAGATATCTATGTTCTCAATATTTTCAAGGAGATCCAAATAACCCATGGGTAGATTTCATTAATAAAATTTTAACCTCTTATAAGTTCCTCAACATTTGGTTTGAACAAAGTTCCATTGACAGGAATAGGGTATTTGAAGGCAGTGAAGCAAAGATTAAGCTACCATTTTTTTTTTCAAAAATGGCGTAGTGATATAAATAATTCATCAAAAGGTCAAATTTACAAAATTTTTAAGAGTATGTAAAATGGATGTGAAAAATATCTAAGCATTTTATATTTGTGTCTTGTGTTACCTAGTAAACTTAAAAAAATACTAGTAAAATTTAGAACTTAAAACCACCACCTCCCAATTAGAAACTGGTAGATGGTCAAATGTTACACTGGATGAAAGAGTTTGTAAATTGTGTAATACAGGTCAAATAGCAGACGAATTTCTTTTCATTTTAGAATGTAAAACATTGAACAGCATCAGAAAGAATCTTTTACATCTCAGATTTTGTAAAACGCCGAATACACTTAAGTTTTCTGAAATTATATTTATTATTTTTGTCACAATTATGACGACTAATTCATATACTGTACCTCATGTACCACTAATGTTGGTGTGAGTGAATGAATGAACTTGAACTTGAATAATAAAGCAAAGCTGGGTTGTTGTTTTTTTTAGGACATTTCTCAGTCAGTGATTTTTTTTCAAAATTGTTCAAATGAATCTTTTTTCGCGTACGTATAAATATTTGTTTTTCTTTTATTCTATGATGTTGTGATTATGTCAAATCATGCTATGACAGAAATGAAAAAAATATGATTGACAAGAAAAAGAAATACGAGTTCCAGTTTTATTTTAAAAAAGCAGTTGTGAATGATGTCAAAAAAATTATTAATTTTAAATTAAAATAATAATTTAAATTATAAGCGAAATGTGAATGCAATTTCATCGGAATATTTTTTACATGAAAGTTTTCGATGGAATGTTAGTAGAAGTCAAAATCCCGATGAAAGTTATTTTTCATTTATTTCAGCAATCAAATATAAAAGGATAACGAACAATATTGAAACTCAAAATTCCATTCAAACAGTACAAAACAGGAGCAGAGCAACACGGGTCTCCAAAGCACTAAGACAATTATAGCATATAGCCTACCTCAGAAAATCAAGACAAGAGGCCCAGGGGCCACATCGCTCACCTGAGCAAATCGGCTAGGAAAAATCACAAATAAGAAGGGAGGGGGGGGGGGGGG
>PRKT01000256.1:267548-295292 GCA_003671525.1 Saccostrea glomerata | reverse complement strand
TTTAAATCTTCAATACATGAGAATGCTTAAATGTCAATATGACTTAACATAGCTTTTCTGTTCTTGGGATTTTTTTCCTTTATTTTTATATGTAAAACTTTGATCCACCATTGTGGTCCCACCCTAACCTTGGGGGTTATGATTTGAACAAATTTAATTCTACACTACCCGAAAATGCTTCCATATAAATACAACAATGTAGTATTACTAATCATGGCTTTGCTATTCTTGAGAAGATTTTTTTTTATTTTAAAGTAAAACTTGCATCCCCCATTGTGGTGCACCCTATCCTTGGGGGTTATGATATGAACAAACTAAAATCTACACTACCCGAGGATGATTCCACAAAAATGTCACTAATCTGACATGGCTTTGAAGTACTTGAGAAGACGATTTTAAAAGATTTCACTATCTAGTCCTACGTAGAACTTTGATCAGCCATTCTGCCCCCCCCCCCTTTCCTACTTCCAGGGGTCATGATTTGAACAAACTTGAACCTACACTACCTGAAGATGATTTCATATAAGTTTCATCTTTCCTGCCCCAGTGGTTCTTGAGAAGAAGATTTTTAAAAAATGCTATTAATTTTTCACTAATTTATAATTATCTCCCCTTGGAAAAGGGCTTGGCCCTTCATTTGAACAAACTTGAATCCCCTTCACCTTAGGATACTTTGTGCTAAGTTTGGTTGAAATTGGCCAAATGGTTCATGAGAAGAAGATGAAAATGTGAAAAGTTTACGACGACAACAACTCCAACGACAACGACGACAGACAACGGACAAATTTTGATCAGAAAAGCTCACTTGAGCCTTCGGCTCAGGTGAGCTAAAAAGGAAGGAAAATGATTAATGCTGTATCTCTTTATTTTGATAATACATTTGAGTCTCATATTTTAGAACAGACGACACACGTGATCTCCCACCCGTTTTTGTAGGGTGGACATTTCAGGCTACCACAGCGGGCCTCCACCAGGTAGAAGAGGTACCCGTTGTTGTTCTGTCTCCCACCAAATACTGCCTGGGGGTGCTGATCCACACAAGAGTAGGTGGAGGCTGCCGGGTGTAAGTATCTCCCTGTCATCAAATAACCGGAGTACTCCTTTTTCCATCCGCCAAAACACGATGTTCTCGCTATTAAAAATAATCAGATTTAAATCAAAGACACTGCTTTACCTTTTCCAAAAGTTAGGGGGGAAATCTATCCTTTTAGACTTAAGTTATGATTTTTTAACCTGGGTTTGGACAGTTTTATTCTTTACATGTATATAAATATGACAAGTTTGAAGAGTTCCATCTCAAGTTATAACCCGCGTATCTATTAAATCCATCCTTCGTAAAACCTTTTATTACGAAGATAACAAAAAATCAACTTTTAAGATAGAAAAAGTACCCTTTAAAAAATGCCTTGAAGTTCAGATTATTGAAAGAACTTTATTCGGTAATAACCAATATTTGCCCCCCCCCTCCCAAATCAAACTTTGATGTAGATATATTTAATTAAGTTCTTAAACAGGGAAGTATATGCAGACTTCAAAGCACTGGATATTTACATAAGTAATGACGTCATATGTACGTATTGACGTCACAAACATGACGTAAATTTCAGTTTTTTAAGAATTTTACAGAAAAATGTACATATTTCGTCGATATTTTGAGTATAAGTCACCGAGCGCATGTGTGTTCAGGATCAATATTTTTATATAATGTGTAGAATGATAAAATCAATGAAATATGTCAAAATTGTTCCTAAACAGACTTGCGCTCTATAAATTTTAAAGCTCAAATTGTTGAAATTTTGTCCATTTTGTCCTCTTTCTGAAAAAGGATATAAAATCGGACTAGTTTGTGACGTCATAAAAACAAAATATGTGAATACACTGCTATGAAACTATAATATTTTCTGTTAATTCATATTTCTCATACAATTTATTGAATTCAGCACATTTCAGGAAGTTTTCAAAATTTGACTTTTGTGGGGGCAAATATATGCAGTATACCGCATATAGTTCTTTGAATGTTACGTCAAGATATGTTTGCTATTGTGACATAGGCAACATATGGTTATTTAATGTAAACGAGTTCTACTTTTCATAGTGAATGGAGCTGCGCAACCAAAACTAAGTAATGACAAATATATATAAATTTAATCATCCAGACGCTTGCTTCTGTTTAAGTAACATCACGATACAATGGACACGTCTTGATGATCAAGACTAGAGTACGAGAATATGCGTAAGAATTAGCATCAGGCACCGCCGGGGCAAGGAAACGCAGCCAAACTCACTTTTGTTCTCGGTCTCGCTTTATCAAAACAAATAGTGGAGAAGTGAGACTGGGGTAAAATTGAGATTGCTAAGTTTTATGTCCCAATAGCCAGAGCACAACTGAGTGAGAACTATATGTTTGTTTGAAATATACTGTGGTTTCATCAATATTCGTTGAGCACCAATTTTCGTGGATTTCGTTGTTGAGCAGATCAACGTATTCAAATGTTCATTGAAATACGAAATGTGACATTCATTTATATTGGCAATTCTTTCGTCCACGAAGTTACGTATCCTCGAAAACGTCTGTTTTTCAAAATCCACGAAAATTGATGCCAACGAAAATTGATAAAACCACAGTACTTAGCACCGAGGACCAAGGTGCACTGAGGATTTTTTTCTTTGCCAGCACCTACTGCGACATGGGACCTTAGTTTATTCTATCTTTTCTGAAGAACCGGCCTCCACGTCAAGCAGTGGGATACCTGCGACGTTCAATATAAGGATCAACACTTTATTTTGCGACTTTAGAGCAAACCCTCTTACCACTGCGCGACGCAGGCAATTAAGAAATAAACAACAATGTTAAAAAGTTCTCTGGGAAATGAACTTTTAGTTGGTCACGTGATCAAATTCTGTGAAGCCCGAAGGGCTTCTCAGTAGATTTGATCACGTACCAACTAAAAGTTCATTGTTGTTTATTACTTATATTTACATTTGAGACGAATAAATTTTAAGAAAAATTACATTTATTACACGAACGGGCCGTCGTATTCCTAAGTTGTGACGCGCAATGACGTAGAAGTTGTTTGGTCAAAGTTTATTTACCTCGCTCTAACATTTGAATGTCTTCATTCATATTTAGCAGTCCAGTTCAGGAAAAATCTGTTTGAAGGGAAGGAACAATGTTCGCTGCTGAGAATAATCTAACTCATTCATAAGTTCTTACATTATTTGAAGTCAAAAGCGGTGATATAGTCTGTTTTAGTTTACATAACTCCAAAGCATTTTGGGTGAAAAAGGTAAGTGCGGTTTTAGGCTATTATAATATTCAAAACGTACCTTATTCACATCAAAAGAATATTTATTCTACATCTCAAGATTGAAAAATATACATATTGTTTATCATTTTATCTTTTTCATCGTTATTAACTTAGAAATATTCCAAATCAAGTTGCACAGTGACAGACAAAATATCACCCCGCTCTGTGTTTCGGTCACGCTATGACCTCTGACCCCCAAATAACATTCACACAGAATTGAACATATTTTCTTTTCAATAGGTTCATCTAAGAAAGATATTTGCAAATGTAAATATCCAAAAGTATACGTCATCTCGTAAAGCACGAACAAAATTATATTTTACCTGGAATAACAATGGCGGACTTCCCGCTACGAGTCTCGCATACAGCACAAGGCACGTCGTTGTCATGGAGATCTGAGTAAATAATGTTTGTCGGAAGTTCATATTCAGCGCCGTAGATAAATCCCCTGTAGGAACTCATCCTTTTGTCATAGCGACTCCACTGAGGGTTTCTGGGTAAGCAGAGAGGTTCTACTGCACCACCCTGATGACCGTAATATGATCCACCAACAAAACCTAAACAAAAAAATATTTCTATTGCTTTAAGGAAATTTGATCTAAATGTATAATTAATTTTACAACATGTATGAGATGGAAAGTAAAAAACTATTTGTTTTTTTATAACTTCGAGCAAAGCGCCATGCAAAACCATAGATTACGGGGGAAAGTTGGTCCATCCATCAAAGAAAATAGTACTTTATCCCAATGAATGATAATTTAAAAATTGTATCAACAGATAGTTATGTTTCTATATTTACAATTCATTCTGACAGAACAGTGATAACGGGATTTTTACATATACAATGTACCTAAGGTTATAGGGAAAGAGTCTTTTTTTCTATAATGCTATTAAAGACTGGAATATATACATTGTCACTGGAGATCAAGAATATGAGTACTAAACAAACTTTTAAGAAAGCGGCAAGAAATACTACATGAGGACTTGTCTACTTTTTATTATATTTAACTTTTTTTTACAAAATAGAACATGCAAATGCTCAATTAGCTCTTTATTTTAAAGCATCATACTGTTTTTTCTATCAATGGACCAATTTGTAATGTTTGAAATGTATGCAATCATGACATTCTGTGATACTTTTATCTGAATCAATAAAAACAAAACTAAAATGAAACCAGTTATATATCCCTTACTTAGGAACTAGGCGTTTCTGATACAGTTGCCATAGAATCAAGTATATGCTATCTTACAAGAGACTTAGGTGACTGATTCCTTCCTAATAACCAGGTAGAAGAACACTTACCTGAGTAGACCATTCCGGCTGTTTTTGGACATTTCTTGTGACCCCAGCGGGTATACACAGCTCCCCCTGGTGAGAAACACTTGACCTCTGGTATTGTGACGACTATCAGGATCGACACAACACAATAAAAGGACAGAAACGCCATCTGTAAGTACGTAAGTAGGAAAAAATCACCGAAATGATCGCATAAAACATTCGTTATAGAGAAAAGGCTTTCAAAATCTTCGTCAAATTTTAAGCATTAAAAGAATCATAGTATAAAGGAAACAATCCATTAAGACAGAAACGTTCATATGAGTACCAGTTGCACTTTTAATAAAAATTACGACGTAATATATGATGTTTAAAAAAAAAGAATAGCCTTTACCAAAACGACAATGAAAATTAATTTTACCTTAAAATTCATGTATACAAGAATTTAATTCTGAACAGTTCGGCAAAAACCAGAATTTATAGAAAAGTGAGTACCTTCTGTCACCCGATATTTCAATACTCTCAAATATTTATTTTAAAATGTAAATCAACACAGTGCATCTATTAAAATGTTTCTTGTATGATTAATTGATTAAATAGGATGTTTATTTTATGATAAGATATTAAGTTGAACTTTATGTTTTATAAAGTACCCTGATGCCTGCACAAATATTAGTTACATTGCGTTTCTAACAACCGTATTTTGGTTATATATCTGAAATGTTTTATCTGAATTATATTTCTATCTCCGTCCACATCAATAGTTGGATGTCATGTCCCCTTTACCTCTGTTTCCTCAGGTGATTGTAAAGTTAGTATGTATTACTACACAGAAAGGAATAGTTGTCAGTGGAAGAGCTGAAATCATCTCGTATGTCGTACCATTTAGTGATCTCTTAGAAGGCAAAGATAATTTCCTTTTTAAAACTTTATCTCGACTTGACATTTAATTAGATATATAAAATTCCAAAATGAGATAGTCTTCTTAGACTTCCAGTGAATTTTGCAATAATGGTAATATTTTATATTTAAAAAAAAACTTTTCCATGCAGTTTTCTAGGATCTAAATCTATAATTTTTATACCTTGATATTTACAAAAAAGAGAGGTTGATAAATAGAAACTCAAAAATATGTTACATAGTTTTGTTACAAATTCCAAAGCTGACATGCAACCGAAAGTTATCTAATGACTATCTATGTTTAGCAAACTGAAGTCAAATCAATTAGGTATCTAACAGATGTCGATATACACTAATGACGTTTTTCCTCTTTAAATTTTAAATTTTGTAAAACCAGTAATTAATGAATACAATTTATGTCGGCATTCAAAATTCAGAAGTCTTTATATTTAATATTTTCTAATGGGAAAACATCAAAAAATTACACGAAGAGACGATACCTGTAGTTATTGTAGTTTGAGACTGGTTGAAGATTATCATAATTGTATTTTCACAATTCTCTCTTTTTTTATATATATATCAAGATCGAAATAGAAATGTAATCAAATTTGCGATAATTAATGTGCGATTTATGGGGGCCATAAAACTTAGACGAGTACACTTTTGATCCCAGTCTCACGTATACATGTACGAAAGGAATTAAAAGTGGAAAAATGAGACTGAGATCAAAAGTGGGCTCGTCTAAGTTTTATGGCCCTTAGGCCAGGAAATTTCAGAGTTGGGATCAGCTGCCTTTGAGGGTTAAGAACAAGCATTATGAATAAATATCAAAAGTATGTTCATTTTATCAGCAAAATACATGTAAGCGTCGCTGGTTCTTATTCCACTGTGGGTAGTGGAGACTAATCCTTCAGATGAGACTGTTTAGAGCAAGGACGTCCCATGTCACACTAGATGCTGGCACGAAAAAGAGGTTTATAAATTATTAAGTGTAGATTAAAACTCTGAAAAGTTTGCAACAGGGTCATTTCTTAATCTTTTAACAGAACACTAGGTACAAAACTTTCTTTGTTTATGCCCCTTTGACTGTTTTGTAATATTTTGAGATGTTTTGAGATCGATCCCTGTTCATTATCTTCACGACACACGTTTGATTTTACAGATAACGCACAGGTAAGTAATGGGAAGCTCTTTTATGATGCCTCTCAACATACCTCTCTAGAAAAACAATATATAACACAAATGATTGCTGAATTCAATTTATTTCAAAGATAAATGTCTCATAGTTTCGAACACACGACACAGGTGATCTCCCATCCGCTGTGGTAAGGGGGACACTTCAGGCTACCACAGCGGGCCTCCACCAGGTAGAACAGGTACCCGTTATGGTTCTGATGCCCTCCCACTGCGGCCCGGGGATGCTGATCCACACAGGAATAGGTGGAGGCCGCCGGGTGAGTGTATCTACCAGTCATCAGGTAGCCGGAGTACTCCTTTCTCCATCCGCGATAACAGGACGTTCTTGCTATGAATTAAGTGAATTCAGTTAAAGGAACAGCCAAACGGAATTCAAAGACGGAGTATTAATTCTATGTCATTTTTTTTCTTTTTAACTAGATCTAGATCATTGATTGAAAGCCGTTCATAATTTTCTGGATATTGTTTTATCGATAAAGTATAATACTTTCACCAATAGATAATATCATTATTTCAATATTTTAAATTTGAATTCGCTGTTACGGTAAAAATCGAATCAAATTTGGTTTTAAAAACATATACACAAATCTACATTTATTAAACTATAGAAGATATGAGCAATAGCAAAAAAATTTTTCATCATAATTTTTATATCAAAACATGTAATCTTGACAAACCTGGAATAACCATTACGTCTTTCCCTCTGCGAGTCTCACAGACAGCACATGGTACATCTTGGTCGTGAAGATGAGAATGGATGAAGGCATGATGAACTTCGTATTCAGCACCGTAGATAAATCCTCTTGGAGCATCTGTTCTTCCGTTATGGTGTCCCCATTGTGGGTGTTTAGGTAAACAGAGGGGCTCCACTGCAGCCCCATGATGTGAATAATGGGATCCGCCAGCAAAACCTTCAAAGCCAGTTAAATTCAATTCGACATTTTTATTAAGTGTGAGATGGTCATTGAAGGTAAAGTTAGTAAGAACATAGTTGTGTCTCTTTCTCAGTTTGGTTAATCGGTTTGAAGTTAATAGGTTTTAAAGCAAATGATTTTATTCTACCCGACAAATGTTAATTTATGACTTAATGAATTGCTTATATCTTTTTGAGAAACGTTTTAAATTACTGGTATGATATGATTTTAACCGCAAATCTTCAAATAAAAATTTCTGATTTTCAGAAATTTAATGGGGGAAAAATTGTAAAAATAAACAAAATTAATGACATCTTTTCTACACTTTATGCGCCCATCCCCATACTGATTGAAAATTAAGATTTTTGGCCTTAATATACTGACGTTTTTCAATAAAATCAGATTTTTTGGTTGTTTTTGCAAAATTATTTTGTTAAAAATATTTTAATTGTACTAAGTAAAACTCAACAATTACAATAGCTGAAATTATATACTGTATTGCAATTTGTGCTGGTGTGAGATTGTTTCTCATAAGATAGAAGTTGTATGTGAAATAGAAACCACAGAATTTGTCAAAGCTGTTTCACATTTAGACATTCTACTAGAAAAAGAAGTGAATGGTATTTAAACCTTTCAGCATATCTTAATGATGAATGTGGTTACTTAAACTTTTCTCTCTTCAACTTCCATTTCTTATGTGGCAATATACCCTCATCAACTGCATTTGGAATTTTTGTCAGTTTTCTGAAATAACACCTCTTGAAATATTGAGGACCCCTTAATTTTGGACCTTTTAAAATATCCAATTTAAGGTCCTCATTATTAACTATATTTACGTTACCAGCAATGATGTGTTCAGCAGGACTGTGGTTGCTACTCGACTCGATATCTGCTTCCATATGTGAATCAATATACTTGCTCTCAACAGTAGGAGTAGTCAATAACAGGCGATTAGTAAAATGTAATTTTTTTTAGAATTCAAACTCGGACAAGAGATTGATTAGTTACAGTACCGACCGAACACAACATAACAGAAAGCGAACCCGGAGCGGACCCCGGGTTCGCTCTCTGGGTCCGCTCCGGGTTCGCTCGGGGTCCGCTAGGGCTGACCCCGAGCGAACCCGGAGCGGACCCAAAGCGAACCCGTAGCGGACCCCGAGCGAACCCGAAGCGGACCCAGAGAGCGAACTCCAAATTCAGTAGCGGTCCCAGAGAGCGAACGCGGGTTCGGTATTTCTTTACAGAGCTGTCAATCAGGATTAGCGATTAACCAATCAGCGCATCAACCAATCAAAATAGCATATTGATCTTTCGATTGGGATATAAGAGCGAACGTGTTGATTTAATAATTAATTCGATATAAATCCAAACACTGTACATGTACATACGAGCAAAATGTGTGAATGTGCTGTGTAAATATATGATGATTATTAAAATATTATTTAATATTTATTTATTTTAATTCTCCGGGTTGTATTTTATATTTATATATTTATTTTCTTTTTTATTAAAGCAATTAATTAATTATATGTTTTCATTTTCCACGTAAAATTATACATGAATATTTACGTTTTTATTTTCTTAAGTTTTTAAAGTCCATTTGGTAAATAAGTTGGGTAAATACATCAGTCAATGCATAAAAATGGAAATCAATTGATATAACAATTTTTACTGACAAAAACAGGAGAAAAGAAATTCAGTTGGTCTTCGACAATTATTGTAAAATTTCATCATCTCAAGATACTAACAGTTCAGTTCGCTATGAAATACACGTACGTCTGGTTTATCGGGGTATGCGATTTACATAATTGATGAACGAATTAATTACGCTAATTAATCAGGACATTTAGTAAATCGTACATTGTTTCATTCTCTCAAAATGGCGTAACTATACTTGACAAAGAATACTCAGAAATATAATATAGAAGGGATATTTTAACGTATGAATTATGATCTATTATAAATTTTGAAATGTTTTAGGACTAATTATTGGGAAAAAATAATTATTAAAGGGGTAAGCAATACATAGTTATGTGGGTTGTTCGAGAGTTGGTAACGCAAACTAACTGTAGAGTTACACTAAATTGAAGGAATTGGGTCTTATTCATGTTCATTCTGGTGAAGTCATTTAGTTTGGTAATACCATTAGGGCGGAATGACTTCAATCTGTGCATCCAGAATGAAGATTTTCATATACACGCGTTTTTTTCCATGCCCAAGAAGATTAAGAAAATCAGTAATTTAGATGTAAATTTTGAATAATTTAATGTAACACGTAAATGGAGAAATCGTAAATAAATTAATTAAATAATTAGAATTTTTTAAAGACAATGTGTGAGTGAAATAAGGGACATATATTGATATATTCTTATCGGGTCGGGAGAACAATTATTATTTGCCTTTTTCTTTACAGTATTCTGATAAAATCACACTAGCTCCAAAATTCTGACCGTGAAAAAGATCTAATATACAGTGTATATTTTTTTTTTTAGAAAATGCCCGGTAAATATTTATTTCGAACTTTTGAAATCTAAATATATCAGATGTACAAAAGGTTACAAGTAATTTATAGACGCGATCATAATTCAAGTGTTAAGCAAACATTTAAACTACGATTTAGCAAAACGCAAGGATTAACAAATGTATTTTAAACTGTAAAAAGCATGAATTTAAAAGGTATTTAGTTTAGATTTCTTTCGTCAGTTTCACTTGTAAACCATTCGATACACTGAAAATCAATTCAACACTCTTTTCTTCCTCTTCTTTTTTTTTTATCGTTATAACTTAAGAAAAATAAATGCCTTAGGCCTATAACCCGCTATTAAATTACATGTAGTTCGAATTTCTCGGGATCGAGAAATCAAGGTAATCAATTATTCATGTACATGTTAATCTACGTCGAATGTACAGTTGAATTTTAGAAAATTTATCAATGTTCTCCATTATATCACTGTTTTCATGTACAGTGTACATGTCCGCATCGTCGCATAAACAACAATGATCGATCCACAATACCATTACTGTATTGGAGTATACAAGGGGCGGGGCTTACTGGCGGTGCATAGTCTTCTTAGACTCCCAGTGAATTTTGCAATTATGGTAATATTTTATATTTAAAAAAAACTTTTCCATGCAGTTTTCTAGGATCTAAATGTATAATTTTTATACCTTGATATTTAAAAAAAAGAGAGGTTGATAAATAGAAACTCAAAAATATGTTACATAGTTTTGTTACAAATTCCAAAGCTGACATGCAACCGAAAGTTATCTAATGACTATGTATGTTTAGCAAACTAAAGTCAAATCAATTAGGTATCTAACAGATGTCGATATACACTAATGACGTTTTTCCTCTTTAAAGTTTTAAATTTTGTAAAACAAGTAATTAATGAATACAATTTATGTCAGCATTCAAAAATCAGAAGTCTTTATATTTAATATTTTCTAATGGGAAAACATCAAAAAATTACACGAAGAGATGATACCTGTAGTTATTGTAGTTTGAGACTGGTTGAAGATTATCATAATTGTATTTTCACAATTCTCTCTTTTTTGATATATATATATCAAAATCGAAATAGAAATATAATCAAATTTGCGATAATTAATGTGCGATTTATGGGGGCCATAAAACTTAGACGAGTACACTTTTGATCCCAGTCTCACGTATACATGTACGAAAGGAATTAAAAGTGGAAAAATGAGACTGAGATCAAAAGTGGGCTCGTCTAAGTTTTATGGCCCTCAGGCCAGGAAATTTCAGAGTTGGGATCAGCTGCCTTTGAGGATTAAGAACAAGCATTATGAATAAACATCAAAAGTATGTTCATTTTATCAGCAAAATACATGTAAGCGTCGCTGGTTCTTATTCCACTGTGGGTAGTGGAAACTAATCCTTCAGATGAGACTGTTTAGAGCAAGGACGTCCCATGTCACACTAGATGCTGGCACGAAAAAGAGGTTTATAAATTATTAAGTGTAGATTAAAACTCTGAAAAGTTTGCAACAGGGTCATTTCTTAATCTTTTAACAGAACACTAGGTACAAAACTTTCGTCTAAGTTTTATGGCCCTTAGGCCAGGAAATTTAAGAGTTGGGATCAGCTGCCTTTGAGGATTAAGAACAAGCATTATGAATAACATGTGCGATTTATGGGGGCCATAAAACTTAGACGAGTACACTTTTGATCCCAGTCTCACGTATACATGTACGAAAGGAATTAAAAGTGGAAAAATGAGACTGAGATCAAAAGTGGGCTCGTCTAAGTTTTATGGCCCTTAGGCCAGGAAATTTCAGAGTTGGGATCAGCTGCCTTTGAGGGTTAAGAACAAGCATTATGAATAAATATCAAAAGTATGTTCATTTTATCAGCAAAATACATGTAAGCGTCGCTGGTTCTTATTCCACTGTGGGTAGTGGAGACTAATCCTTCAGATGAGACTGTTTAGAGCAAGGACGTCCCATGTCACACTAGATGCTGGCACGAAAAAGAGGTTTATAAATCATTAAGTGTAGATTAAAACTCTGAAAAGTTTGCAACAGGGTCATTTCTTAATCTTTTAACAGAACACTAGGTACAAAACTTTCTTTGTTTATGCCCCTTTGACTGTTTTGTAATATTTTGAGATGTTTTGAGATCGATCCCTGTTCATTATCTTCACGACACACGTTTGATTTTACAGATAACGCACAGGTAAGTAATGGGAAGCTCTTTTATGATGCCTCTCAACATACCTCTCTAGAAAAACAATATATAACACAAATGATTGCTGAATTCAATTTATTTCAAAGATAAATGTCTCATAGTTTCGAACACACGACACAGGTGATCTCCCATCCGCTGTGGTAAGGGGGACACTTCAGGCTACCACAGCGGGCCTCCACCAGGTAGAACAGGTACCCGTTATGGTTCTGATGCCCTCCCACTGCGGCCCGGGGATGCTGATCCACACAGGAATAGGTGGAGGCCGCCGGGTGAGTGTATCTACCAGTCATCAGGTAGCCGGAGTACTCCTTTCTCCATCCGCGATAACAGGACGTTCTTGCTATGAATTAAGTGAATTCAGTTAAAGGAACAGCCAAACGGAATTCAAAGACGGAGTATTGATTCTATGTCAATTTTTTTTCTTTTTAACTAGATCTAGATCATTGATTGAAAGCCGCTCATAATTTTTTTGGATATTGTTTTATCGATAAAGTATAATACTTTCACCAATAGATAATATCATTATTTCAATATTTTAAATTTGAATTCGCTGTTACGGTAAAAATCGAATCAAATTTGATTTTAAAAACATATACACAAATCTACATTTATTAAACTATAGAAGATATGAGCAATAGCAAAAAAATTTTTCATCATAATTTTTATATCAAAACATGTAATCTTGACAAACCTGGAATAACCATTACGTCTTTCCCTCTGCGAGTCTCACAGACAGCACATGGCACATCTTGGTCGTGAAGATGAGAATGGATGAAGTCATGATGAACTTCGTATTCAGCACCGTAGATAAATCCTCTTGGAGCATCTGTTCTTCCGTTATGGCGTCCCCATTGTGGGTGTTTAGGTAAACAGAGGGGCTCCACTGCAGCCCCATGATGTGAATAATGGGATCCGCCAGCAAAACCTTCAAAGCCAGTTAAATTCAATTCGACATTTTTATTAAGTATGAGATGGTCATTGAAGATAAAGTTAGTAAGAACATAGTTGTGTCTCTTTCTCAGTTTGGTTAATCGGTTTGAAGTTAATAGGTTTTAAAGCAAATGATTTTATTCTACCCGACAAATGTTAATTTATGACTTAATGAATTGCTTATATCTTTTTGAGAAACGTTTTAAATTACTGGTATGATATGATTTTAACCGCAAATTTTCTATTTCTAAACAACCCTGAGCATACTCTCTACCTGAGTAAATTTTTCTGGCACTTCTGGGACATTCATTATGACCCCAGCGAGTATACACGGATCCCCCAGTCGAGAAAGAACTATCCACATGTTGAACAATCACAAATGGCAGAATCAACACAATGCAGATAGAGGAAAAGGAAACCATCTTAATGCCTACTGGATGAATATAAAGCAATCAAGAAATTATATTAACATTTCAGTGAAGTCTATATATGTTACCATTAACAGGGTACAGCATGAGTGAATTAGCATTTCTAGAATTAAAAATGCCAGAGTGTTTTTTGACTAAGAGTGTTTTCTAACTTGTTAAAAGGTGCCTTCAATATATTTTTTAAAAACTTTATCCAAGCATTCTTACCTCTTATTCCAGACAGTGTCCTCACTGTTGTTCGGGTTAGGGTGGAATCGTCTTTTATAGAAAACACTTCGCCTTCTGTTACATTTTGTTGTTTCAGTATGTCTTAATATTCAAACACAGTAAATTGACACATAGAGCTATATTTCATTTTCTTGTGCAATCAATTGACTAAGATATTCATTAATGTGTCAATTTTATTATAGATAATTTACAACTTAATTGTTGAAAGTAATGATCTTCTCAATGAACTAGGGGTAGAGAATTATAACTTTCTACTTCATTCATCCTATAATGTGATATCAGCGTGTTCATCTAACTGAACATGCTGAAAGTGTTTAAACTTTTCTTTTAAATAGGAGAATCAATTTGAAAATAAATATAAATAATTTAATATGTTAACTTATCTAAATAATATCACCATTAATAGTCTTGGATACTTGTATAATACCTATATAATCGAATTTACTTATACCATTTTAATAACTTCTTATCAAGCAGTTCACTGACCAAGTCCCAATATCTATTTAAAACATCAATGTAAATAAATAGATAAATAAAAGCTCACATTTCCTCTAAAAGGGTTTCCTCGGAGAGGCAGTTATTAAAGAACAGGATTGTTAAAAGAGTATTGTTTTTGCCAGTGAGTTTCAATTATGATGATCCCATTCTTTTATCCCTAAAATCGATACATGAATTAATGATCGTCTAGAACAGTTTTCATTTCTAATTTTTTTTTTATTATTTTTTTTTTTGGAGTTAGGCATTTTTTTTTATATGAGTTTGGCCAAACTAAAATAAAAAAAAAATGAGTTTTCAAATAAAAATTTCTGATTTTCAGAAATTTAATGGGGGAAAAATTGTAAAAATAAACAAAATAATTAATGACATCTTTTCTACACTTTATGCGCCCATCCCCATACTGATTGAAAATTAAGATTTTTGGCCTTAATATACTGACGTTTTTCAATAAAATCAGATTTTTTGGTTGTTTTTGCAAAATTATTTTGTTAAAAATATTTTAATTGTACTAAGTAAAACTCAACAATTACAATAGCTGAAATTATATACTGTATTGCAATTTGTGCTGGTGTGAGATTGTTTCTCATAAGATAGAAGTTGTATGTGAAATAGAAACCACAGAATTTGTCAAAGCTGTTTCACATTTAGACATTCTACTAGAAAAAGAAGTGAATGGTATTTAAACCTTTCAGCATATCTTAATGATGAATGTGGTGACTTAAACTTTTCTCTCTTCAACTTCCATTTCTTATGTGGCAATATACCCTCATCAACAGCATTTGGAATTTTTGTCAGTTTTCTGAAATAACACCTCTTGAAATATTGAGGACCCCTTAATTTTGGACCTTTTAAAATATCCAATTTAAGGTCCTCATTATTCACTATATTTACGTTACCAGCAATGATGTGTTCAGCAGGACTGTGGTTGCTACTCGTCTCGATATCTGCTTCCATATGTGAATCAATATACTTGCTCTCAACAGTAGGAGTAGTCAATAACAGGCGATAATTAAAATGTAATTTTTTTTAGAATTCAAACTCGGACAAGAGATTGATTAGTTAATCCATACTGGGGCTGCTGTAGAACCCCTCTGTCTACCAAAGGACCCAGAGTGGGGCAGGTATTCAGATCGAACAGTAGACAACGATAGAGGATTTGTTTACGGAGCTGAGTATGAGCACACTGGGGTCTTTCGCCTTAACCTCCACAACAATGATGTGCCGTGTGCTGTATGCGAAACCCACGGCCTCGAGTCAGTCGTTATTATACCAGGTATGGCGGAACATATTATTGGAAGAACTCGAGCGAGGAGGGGGTTAGAAGACATCTTGAATTAATTGTTTTCTTAAATCCTATTAAAAAAAATAACCTGCCTTTTATTGAACTTTTTGTGGTAAAGAATTTTATTTTCACTCTTTTCTCTCCCATAACTTCTAAAAAGACAAGACTGGTTACGCGTTTGATAGGTGTTTAGAAAGGAAGGTACTTTTTAGATGATGTAACAGCAGAAGTTAGCTTTGTACAAGGTAATATATGAAAAAAATCTTAAAATATTAGTTACGAAAGATAGTTGTAATGGATGCAGTTTTAGCAGGAGTTATAACACTTATTGCCGACATCAGCATGGAAACCAGCATGAAATTCCTCCCCAGATTCAGATCCAGATTCCCTCATTTCCCCCAAAATTCTGCATTTTAAAACTTGTTTTTTGAGGTTTAGATACTTTTCGGCTTTGTATGCATATATATTTCTTTTTCTTTAATTTTTTTTTACATTTCTTATATTTCTTCAAAATTTCTCCTTTTTTAGTCTAAGCTACATGTAGAACTCAATAAATTATAATGAAAACCAGAAAAAAAAATATATTGCAGATGATATTGTTTCAAACTTAGAAAGAAGTGTCTTGATTTAAATTTACATATGATATGGGGCCATTGGATTTGATATGGGACTCAATAGACAAAGAAAAAAAATTACTTAAAATATTTAAAAAGTTTTGATTACAGCTCTCTCTCCCTCTCTCTCTCCTCTCAGTCAAAATTTTTGTATGAAATTAAAAAATTCTCATAAAAATGTGAAGAAAATATTTAAATTTTATTTTTGCTTTTGTTTATTTGTAGCGAGAAAGTCCTGTTACGCTGGGTGGAAAAAGGAGTATTCTGGGTATTTGATGAGCGGGAAATTTAATCACAGAGCCACCACCACCTACACTTGTCTTGATGAAAAATCTCAGCCTTTACTAGCGGATCGGAGAACAAAAATGGCTACCTGTTCTATCCGATAGAATCTCGATGTAAAAACGGCAGCTTAAGGTGTCCTCCCTATCATCAAGGGAGGGAACTTACCTGTGTCGTCTGTTCTAAGGACTGAGACAGTCGCTCATTATGAAAATAAAAACATACTGCATAATTTGATAGATGACTTTGTTCATTTCTTACTTACCTGAGCCAAAAACTATAGTGAGCACTTCTAAACTTATTTTGTCCGTCGTCTGTCTGTTTTTCTGTAAATTTTTCATATACAAGTATTTGTCATTTTCGAGAATCCCTTGCAGTTAATTTCAACCAAGTTTCCTTGGGAAGGAGAATTCAAATTTGTTCAGATTTAAAACCACGCATTCTTCCAAGTGGATGTTATTAAAAGTAAGTGAAAATGAGAGATATAACATTAGAAATGGGACTGGAAGCTTAAAAATATCTCTGATGGGAGCTCTCCATTCCTTCATTTTTGTTTTACAAACAGTTAGTATTATACCATTAAACATGGAATCTGATGACTTTACATATTCCATAATCAGATAATCGTTTGGAATATCTGATTGATCTTGACTGTATCCCCTATTAACTCAAAAGAACGATGCTTTTTATACTGGAGTACATTTTTGCCACAAACTTTTCTTTATATTTCCCTCTACTCATGAATGTACTACTCTTGTATTGAAAGACAAGTAGAAAAGAGTGTCAACCAACAGAGATACAAGTTTAAATGGTTAAAATGATAAAGACAACAAACTGAAATCATCCACAAAAGTCCATTTAAAAAACACATATCCCGATCGAGCAGTGCAAACAGGGGCCTCTAAAACATGAGCGTTGAGATCAGGTGCCATGAAGTTGTAAGCATCCCTTGTCGACAGGTCACTCCGCCGTGTGACACGATCCATAAGAAAACTGAATAGGCCTTGACTTATAAATACTGGCCTTACAATTCGTATGAAAAGACGTCAGTCAGCATTCGACTTAACTATAGAATGCATTTGTTGACAAAGCCTCGTATCAATTAAAAAACGAAAGGATGCCTTTAAACGATTCTGATGATATACCTATTTTCAGTGTGCAGATTAAAGTCAAAACAAGCAAAAGCTTTATCTTAAACAAAAGGCCCAAGGACCACACTGCGTGCATGAGCACATTTGTCAGGAAAAAAAAATCAATTCAGTTTTGAAAAGATGAAATATATTTGAGTTTTCTAGATTCATTTTTGAAATATTGGGTGACAAATACTGTCCCACAGTGTCTAAGTGGAGTTTTGATTCTCAATGTTTCTTGGCCCATTAATCGGTCCATAATGGATTTTTTTCAGCATAGATAAAAAATATGTCAGCGAACATGTGTCTATTAAAATATTTCAGTGTATTAATAGGGTCAAGAATTCGAAAAAGCAATATTCTTTTGTCACACCGCATCTGGAGACGGAAAATTACGTACTTTTTTAAGACAACTTAAACAACAAAAAAATTAATTTGCAAAAAATCCTTTCATTCAATTTTTTAAAACTTACGTTGAAATGCAAGATCGTCATGTTATTGATTAGCTGTAAAAAGATCGATTGGTGAAGCTGAGCTCAATATTGCACAGGGCATAGTTAAACAAGACATGAGCATGAGAAAAACGTGTCATGTTTACATTTCTCGAGTACGGGAAAACCTAACTATGACGTCACACATTTGCAAAATAAGCGAAATGAGACATACCTACAAAATATTTCCGTCAACAACCATGAAAAAATATTTTTTGTGTTCCCTAATTCACAAAATACTCCATCATGTACTGATCATGACCCGTTTTTAAGATATTCTACGACCCGTGTTTTTACCGTGTATAATCTTACTGTACTAAGAGATCCACTATGACGTCAACGACTCGTTGGTCGCGCAGTGTAGGGAAACAGAAGAGTGGATCAATCTATTTCGTAATTTGATAAAATTTTCAAGAAAGTTTGAATCTTTCTAGATATTTTCATACAAGATGATGAATTCAAACAAACAGTTAAAAATTATACAAGTACTGTGGTTTCAATCTTGTTTTGTACATATTTTATCAAGAGATTATGACGTAATTAAACTGAGTCATGTGACCATCCATCCTTCGTCCCCCTAAAGAAATTAGAGCAAAGCCGGTGCAAAATAAAAGTTCTGAATATGTATGAATATCTATAGATATGAAACATGGTGGTAACAAATAATGAAGTCAGCATAGGGAACATATCATTTTTCAGGCAACACAAGATCTTATTATCCTTATGAAAAAAGCACACTTCTTTGAAAGCGGACTTATAGACTTTTTTTTTTATACTAAATTCAATATCCTGTAGTGAATCAGTATACGATAATTTAAAATTTGGACAAGAAAACAACAAAAGTTCAACACGCTAGCTCATTAAATAAAGTTCAACTTTTGCCATAATTTTTATTTGGAATCGTGTTTTTGTGTGTGTTCATCACAAACATCAAAGTCACATAGTAGGTGTCGCAATTTTTTGTCTAATTCGAGACGTCGCCCGCGTGGCGCAGTGATTAGAGCGTCTGCTCTACAGTCGCGAAGTAAGGAGTTGATCCTTACACAGGTCGAGGAAACTATTTTCTGTGACGTCGGAATATTTACATGTTGAGTGAGGAACCAACATGACTGACAAATCGACCAATCAGCTCAATGAGTTGCATTATGGTTAACTACAAAAATACTACACGTGTGTTTCTAAAAGGCCAGTTTTGTAAATCGCTCTCGGAAAAACATGATGCATTTTTCCAAGCATTTTACACACTTAATACAATATGAACATAATTATCTACTAATTCCATGCTCACATTTATATACAAATGATTTACAATGATAAAAATTAGAGTTTTCTCCACTCCATTGTACAAGTCCGTTTGTTGACAGTTTTCCCCGTGCTGTGCTGTCGGTGAAAAGTCAATTTCAAGTGACTATTCCTTGGTCCAAAAACAATCAACTCTGAGGTGTGCTCACGTATTGTCAATGTTTCCAACGTATACAACTTCGAAATATATGCTACTCACGTTCTTTGATCCATGTGCATGAGGGTTTATATAACAGGTAAATAATAATTAAAAAAGTGCAACTTAAGAATTCTTTTTTTTGTTTGGTTTATTAAATGCAACTTTTAATTTCTAGTAACAATAATTGAGCAACAACTAAATTAACCAGTAACATGGCAAATTAACGAATATGGAGTAAAAACTTTAGTCTTATTTACTTGTAAAGACTTTATGAGCGGTACATGTATTTCAAAGTACTATTTAACAAGGAAAAATTACTTTGTTTGTAAATGTGATCGAGCATGGGGAATCTTAATTAGTACCTAATCTTCGTATTTTTCATAACACATTTCAAAAAAATTGTTAGCTGACTTTCCTGCAGTCGTTTGAAATCGCGTCCTAAATTTCCCTGACCCACGTGTTTGTAGTAAAAAAATAAACATGTAGTAGACCATCATGCTTTTCGGCTCATTCACCGGATTGGACCATTGTTTGCTGTGAGCACCTCTGTGCGCAATCGCAACAATATCCACATAAGGTAGTTTCCTCGACCTGTTACATGGCGGGTTCGATTAATCAATCCCACTGTGGGACGTGGAGACCGGTCCTTCGGATGAGACCGTATAAACCAAGGTCCTGTAGGTGCAAGCACGTAAAAGATCCCTCCCTGCTCAATGGCCCTAAGTGTCGAGCATAGGAAGAAATTTGCAGCTGTCCACCGGCAAGTGGTGGCGTCTCCATATAATAATGAGTGAAAAAATTCTCGAGAGGGATGTTAAACAACATACAATCAATCAGTCTAATTTGATACAGATTTTAATGAAAATGTTCATTGCAGATCAGGAGGTTCGCGTCATCACTATCTCAAAATAATGCCTGAATCCCTCCCAAGATTTGGGAATTTATGCAAGTTTGGAGAGGATTTTTTAATGCAATGAAAAACTAGATGTATACTCCTGTTTTGGCCAGGTTCATAAAAAATTAGGGCGATCTGATGTTGATTTTTAGTGTATTTGAGGAGGTAGCAATTAGGTCTTTCACTTGATTGTCAAGCACCTACGGAATGAACTTGCGTGTGTTGCTGAATGTCTTTGTAATTTTAGTAATTGAGTCTTTATAAAGAATTGGTTTACAAGATCTGAAAAGAGTGCCTCTCAAAAATTTGTTTTAAATAAGACTTCCGATCAAAATGAATTTTAAGTGTAATAGCTACTCAACATCGTGTTGTTTGGCTGGATAAAAAAAATACGTAGAAACAAAAGTTTCATGGTTTTCTATAAAGGACCATCTTTTTTTCCTGAATTAGTCAACAGACGTTGAGAAGTATTGAGCTTAAGGTAAGTTTAACTCTAGTTTATTTTCTTAAAGAAAAAATCATGCAACATCATAAAATACTTTTTCCTGATCATGACAAGGAGCACACAGCGGACGTGACTGGTCAGCAGGGGATGCTTTCTCCTCCAAGGCACCTGATCCCACCTCTGATGTTTGCTGTTTTATGGACCTTTAAGCTGCATTACTGTTCGCTATCCCCATAATAACCATTTTCATCATCGATTGTTATTTTCAGTTATTTGACCTAAAATACTACTTATTATAATTTACATCTTAATATTTATTACCATATGATTGTAGCTTGAAAGAGTTTCTTTTGTTTATATTTTTTCTTTGGTTGTTTTCATTCATTCATAAAGTCTTAAATTGCATATTGCACCAAATATATTTTTAGTGAGCCTTTTTTGCATATTTTTTTAACTCTTATTTTCATCTTATCTTGGAATATCATAAATAATTACATTTTTTATTATCTAAATGAAGTGTTCATGATGTTTTTGTTTCTTAATTTACTATTAACGACATTCAATGAACCTGATTGTGTTGAGCTGAGTTTGATAACGTTTGATAACGTTAATTTTTCAAATGACGGAATATTTTTTTTTCACCCGGGGTCTGTATATACTCGCTGGGGTCGTACGAACTGTCCTGAAACAGCAAGGTTAATCTATTCAGGTAAGTAATGTATTCTGACGATGCTTTGAAATTCTACTGAAAGGCTGAATGATGTTAAAAAGTAAAATGATTACACACAAAATGTTTCGACACCTGCTCCAATATATATAAAATCAAATACAATTGCATGCATCGTTGTGGGGAAAAAATCCTTTCTTATGAATTAAAAGAAATTGTCAAAAGGGCTTATATTTATGTGTGAGAGTAAATAAAAGCTTTCATCTTTGTCTGAAACTAAAATGGATTTTAGAGACATTGTTATTCTTTTTAAATTATAAACCAGATGTTATTGATAAACCAATATTAATTCACGAGATTTGAGTTGTTGTTCAACTATTTTAAGAATATGTTGGTGGTTCTCGTTATCTCCATCCTGGGGCTGCTGTGGAGCCACTCTGTCTACCAAAAGACCCAGAGTGGGGCAAGTATTACGATCACACAGTTGAGATTCGCGTCAAATCATGACTGAGGTGAAATAATTCCTGACTCTTCCTTCCTAATTCGGACACTTTTGTCCGAGATTGAAGCTGATTTTTTTTTTAGATGAAGAACTATATGTAATCTTTCTGTATTGACCAAATTTGTTAAAATTCAGGGCGTGCTGATGTTTTATATACTGTATTTGAGGGGAAGTAATTAGATCTTGCATCTTATATTCATTTTCATTTTCGACTTTGAGCGAAACAAACTTGCGGGCATTCCTTGATGCCTAAGTGAATTTGATATTAAAACTTTATAAAGAACTGTTTTACAAGATCTGAAAAGTTAAACTCTCAAAAGTGTGTTTTGTGCATTTTTGGTAAGAATGTATAGCAAAATTCAATACGGTATTGCATGCTTCCTCAATATCGCGTGATTTGGATGGATTAAAATAACGCGGTAACAGAAGGTGCATGGTTTCTATACAGGGATATCATCTTCCCGGTTTCGTCAGCAGGCTCTGTTGATACTAGAAGGTATGGAGTTAAAGGTAAGTCTAGTAGAAGCTTGTTTTCTTTAACATTAAATCATCACAATAAATCTTTTAAACATCTCTTTTTATTTGCAGTCATTTGACCTAAAATTCTTGTTTTTTAAATTTATCTGAACTATTTTTTTGAATTACAATATGATTGTAGTTTGAAAGAGTTTCATTTTATTTATCTGTTTGAAACTATAATTTTTTTTTAATTCTTTTTATTTACCGCGAATGATTTTAATTCGTGGGGGTCAATGTTTGTGGGCAAGCATATCTTTACTTGTTAACGGGGACGTAATACCGTTGGTTTCTCATTTCACGGTAGATTCAATGAATCAATATGTTTATAAATTAAATTTGCTTAGGGATGTAATTTTGTGGGTAAGTGTGACCAACGAAATCCACGAACATTGATCCCCCACGAACAATGATGACTCCACAGTGATATAGTTGGTGTTCTGTAAATGTGCAATAAGGTTTTGGAATTTTCATTTACCTCCTGGGGGTCAAATGAGGGTCCAGGGTTAAATCTATAGGAGGTGTAGAATTTTGAAAGAAGAAACTTTATTTCACACGAAGTTATGAAGTTTTCACATACGTTTAATTTTTGTGGTTTTGTGAAGATTTTTGAAGATTTTTTCCGGTAAATGTAATAAGAGACGGGGAAATGCAGTGGACCGGCCTGTATTCAAAACCGGGCACTCTTAATCTCCAGTCAGGTGCTCTACTAGCTAGGCTATCTGACTGGAGATTCAGGAGCCCCGGGTTCGAATCCCGGTTTAATTAGTTAAATTTTCACCTCTCCTGTTACACTATGTGCCGTGCCATATCCTCGTAGTGACAGTTAAAAGACCTGCCATGGAAGAACCTGGTTTGAAAAGTCATAACTGGGAATAATATTCACAAATTCTAAGAGTTTTTCAACAATGAAGACTGCCCCCACCATGTCCCAGCTCCCAGTTTGTTCATGTACTGTCAACTTCATTACAAATAATTCAATCAAAAACACAATAAAGTGAATACAACTACATGTAATGTAAAAGTAAGGCAAATCAACATTTGCATAGTTGATGCAAATCCAATTTGAGGCGCGGGTCTAGAAATGTTCAAAAAGGTTTACATACCGTACATGTAAAAATTTTATATTATAATCATGAACGGTGTTTTTACATTACTTTATGCTATTTATTTCCAAAAAACAGGTCAGTTGTGGTTGAGGGGTTGATTTTGACACAGTTGATCGGCTGTTGGATTTGGAGAGGATTTTGCCTAACCAAAAGTAGATAATAACACAACTGAATTTATTCTGAAATTTGGCATTTTTTTTTAAAGTTCATCAAAAACGATATGCAATAAAATGATAATATTTGTTGTTTAGAAAATAAATTTAAAAAGGTACATTTATCGGCCAACAAGTTACACCACTCCCTCTCGTTTTATTTTAAACATGATGTATCTACATTATTTATAAATTTCGTAATTCAGACTGTAATGAATTAAGTATTTGAAATACTTACATAAGAGGCCGTTTGGCCACATGTTCACCTAAGCATTTTATGCTCGATTTGACAAATACATGTACTGTGTATATTATAGAATCATTGCGACTTTTTCTTTGGGTACCAAATTTTGAAGTAGTGTGCATTTAAAGGCAAACACCATGTTATGTAGTATGGGTATTACTGTCTTATTACACAGCTAGTTCATCATGTCTTCATTTGCAAATCACTTCCATCATATTTTTAGAGATAGCCTATTTCTGCTTCGCTTTCTAAAGCCTATTCTTCATCTTCTCAGAAATGCTAAATAAATTACAGATATCAATTATCTACTAGTATAATCAATGTTCCTAATATTTTTGTTTCTGTTTTTATTTTCTATTAGATGAACTTCATGTTCTCTGTTTGTGGTCTACTGATCTTCAAAACGTCATTTTTTCAAGTAGTAGAAGGTTTTTCACCCGGGGGGTCTGTATATACTCGCTGGGGTCGTAAAAACTGTCCTGAAACAGCAAAGTTAATCTATTCAGGTAAGTATTGACTTCTGACAATGCTTTGAAACTATAGATCTACTGAAAGACTTAATAATGTTTTAATTAGTTAAATAACCCATAAAATCAAAGTACTGAAAGAACTGCTACGAGTTTATGGTATTGTTTAAATGTTGTTTAACATCCCTTTCGAGAATGTAACTCATATGACTAGACGCCCCCACTTGCCAGTGGAGAGCTGCTAATTTTGCCCTATACTCCGCACTTTACGGCCATTGAGCAATAAGGGATCTTTTTCGTGCCAGCCCCTATAATTAGGGATCTAGTGCGCTTGAAAGTTTTTGCTTTATAACTCAAAAACGGTAAATATTTCGATCTGGATTTTACGGACAAAATTGTTCTTTGACACCTTTTTGATCTGATGAAAATATTTTGTGTTCGATTACACCGGGGGTATTGCGTAATACGTAGTACAAAGCAGGCCAGGTAAACAGGTAGCGTTTTTCATTCGGAAAGGAAATCAGACCTCTTCAGACTTGCATCAATTACATACCCTACAGTATTTAATGTTAATTTTCTTTTAAATAAGGTTTTAAACGTGCTTTATGGTTCACTATTAAATGATTTATTACAACTAGTCTAACTTTCTTTTTTCTTTTTTGTTGTTGTTAGTTTAATAGTGTTCAAAAGCGGAGAATATTAAATATATCTTCCTACATTTCTTATTACAACAAACTATGTAAGTGATTTTAGACTGTATGCATTGAATAATAGCTGTATGCATATTACGATCTCCATGTTTCAGTTCGATGTTTTCAGTTATGTAACATAACGCGCTAATCCCACGCTGCCGATTGAGGTCACCAGTGTTCTAGCCACCTGTGTTATAAACAAAGCAAGTATCTGTGATCGCGTTTAACATCTATCTTGTACAAAGAACTATTAACTAATGGGAAATTATGTTTTTAATTATATCAAATCAATAAGATTACTTTACCGATCTTTATATAATCTTATTCCAAACACTGGTTGCGTAAAATCATTTCGAATTTTAATCGCTTTCTTTGGCCTGTTCACGCATCAATACAATTAAAAAAAAAAAGAAACAACAACAACATTTCTCTATCCCGTGTTATTGTATTTAATTAATTCTTGAAAGGGGACTTCGACAAATAATTGTAATTAGTGACGGAAGTCTTGTGATAGGTACGTACTACGCATGCTGCGTACATATTATTTTTACCATCACTCGTTTGATTCTCCGTTTATTATTATTTTTTTTTTATATAATTAAATAACAAATACATAAATAGTATTAATTTCAAATATACTATAATTCACATCTTTGTAATATAGCAAACAGCGTCGTCCAGCTCTGTCACTTTGCATGTGTCTAAAGTGTTGTAGCCCAGTTCTCGTTTACATGCACGTGGCGAAAGAGAGCCGCGGGCATTCGATGTTAAAATACATTGTGTACTCTGATAGTCATAAATGGAAAAATGGGTTTGAAATCATGTCAACTCTTTCATTTTATTCAATTTCACTCTATCTTTCGCTCGTTTTAATCAGTTGTAATCGCTAGTGTTTTTATTCATTTCAAGTTTCATGCCTTTTACTAGCCGACTAAACAATAGCTGGGTTTGCAAGAATTTATTTTTCTGTATTTATCGAGGTGGAAATTGTTTTATGGATCTTAAACTACACATACACATGCATGATAATTGTAAGTGGGGGCGAAGTTTCTAATTCACGGGAAAAAAATCATCGTCTAGATCGCAATAATGTGTGTTTAAACGATCAGCATACCAATGCATACGGGGTTTTCATTCATCGTCCATGCAAGTCAATTACACGAAAAAGATCGGAAAATCATATTGTGAATTATGATAAATATTATGAGACTTTTTCCCATTCAAATTCACTTCGATGAACGAACGATTTTATTTGACAGTACAAGACTTGAGTGTTCTATAATACCGCCATCTTAAAATGCCTTAGAATTTATTTTTAGTACAAGACGCTGGGGCATTAACATTAATAATCAGTCTCTGTTTTTTTTTTTTTTACATGTCCGTTAGCTCCATATGTAATTTTACTTTCATTTTAATGATACATTGCGTAAGAACTAGCGATCTGCAGTTACTAAATACTTTAACCATTATTGATTTAATAAATTCGTTTTCAACACATTTTTTCTCATACACATTTTTTCCCCATCACAGATTATTTCCATCGTTATACCATCTTTAACTTTTAAAAGAAACTTTCGAATCATATGGATAGAATTATAGTAAAAGAAATGGATTGAACATCGATAGGTACATGTAACTTTTGCACGTCTGAACTTCAAAAGCGACTTCTGTGCTCTGCAATGCCTATTTATATTACAGGTTTGGATAAAGTACCCCGATTATAGAATTTATGAATTAAAGCATTCAACTAATATGGTCCAACTGAACAGCTTGAGAACAGGTTTTATTTAATGTGCAGTCACTAGTCTGTACCCCGGTAAAAGAGTATTAGGACCATACTTGCCAATACCATTTGTTTTTATAATTACCATTATTCAAAACCCATAATTTTTTTTTTATTGTATAGGTATAGTGTGCTAACATTTAATTTTCATTGTTCCGTGATTAAATATCGGTAGCAGGTTTAAATGTAAGAAGTAATAAACCTGCATCGTATTTCCAGAACTGAAAATTTAAGAACTTTTATAACAATATGTTGCTACTGAATATTACAAATTTATCATTATTACATGTACTAATTTTTACATTTTTAAGACTTAATTTCAATTGGTAAAATCTTAACCGGCAGCATAGTCAAACCATTTGTATCGTTTATCCTTATATACATCATGTACATGTAATATTGAGTATTTTCTTTAAAATAATGAACTTGTATCTTACGCACATTAATTTTTCTTGGTTAAAAAATACATGAATGAGAGAGAGAGAGAGAGACTCGCCTTGCTCATATACATACATATATTTATCAATTAGTTCTTTATCAAATATACCGGTATTGTTCAATTCATTCTATTAAACGTAATTTCCGTTTCCTATTTTAATTAAATTTATTTATAGATTTTATTCAACTTCAAGCACAATATGTAGTACT
>PRKT01000256.1:255209-266175 GCA_003671525.1 Saccostrea glomerata | reverse complement strand
TATTTTCTTTTCCACGCTACGAATTAATAAATAAAAATCATTGGAGGCCGTACTTGAAACATAGATTATTTATAAATAGAAGTTGTGTCATGACCTTGATGAAGGCAAATCAAGGTCACTGACAGAGAGAAAAAATGTTCAAGCATAACTTTGTAATTAAGATTTACAAGAGGCTAATCCCGAGAATAGAAGTTGTTCTTATAAAAAAGTAAAGTGACCTTGACCAAAGGTCGGCACTTTATGTCCACAGCTCCAACGGAAGACCTACTCGTTGCTTTGCAACGAGCTCGGCTCTAGTATTCTTTTGGTTTTTCGATTGAAGACTTAAAATTCATAAAACTGGCGTGGTATGTTAATTGTTTACGCAATCTATCTACTTTTGAATATATATTTGGTTTTTCAAATTCACAGTTATAAACATACATTTCACATTTTAACTATCAATAACACCCGACTTAATTTATTTGTTTGTTTGTTTGTTTGTTTGTTTGTTTGTTTGTTTGTTTGTTTGTTGTTTGTTTGTTTGTTTGTTTGTTTGTTTGTTTTGCTTTTCACTGTCTTCTGTTCTTTTAATTCACTGTATCACATGGCCAGTATCTGATAGCAAAACACAGCTGGAAATAGTAAAGGAAATCTCTTTCCAGTTTAGAGCCGACAATTAATGAGATAAGAATCACAGGCCTTTGCTTTATTTAAAGCTTGTTGTGATACAGATCTAAATTGTGGAAGACAGTAGTTCTTTTATTGTTTGCACAAGTAATAATATCATTAAGGTAAACATTATTTTTTCAATTGTTACAGCTCATTTCCTCACTTTAAGATTAATATTTGATTTACTTCTACCTTCTTTACTACGTGTTTCTCGCTTTGTTTACAAAGACAGGCAGTGTTCTTATTCGTTAAGCGATTCATCACTAATTATCACGGGAAAATTGCACTGTTCATACAAGCATACTGAATCAGCGCAAAGATTAGTTTATTTATATACAACTAACACGTCAATCTTGCAAAAATAACCTGGTTTGTACAATATTTAATTTTGTAAATTTTTCTTTCAAAATCTGTTTTCAAATTACTGTCTTAATTATAATAGAAAAAATTATTGATTTAAAAATCAAACTTTGTTTGCACGACATATCACATTTTTTTGACTGCATGCCCTTTGCACTATTTTCTCTTGCGGAATAAGACAAATTCCAAAAAATAAAATATTAAATATATATGTTTATGAATATTTCAAAGCATATCAGGAAATCTATTCTTATACTGTAGATCATGAATATCGTAAATAAGCCCAATAGTATACAAAATCCTGTGAGCAAAATATTTAAACGAAAATGTGAATACTAGTATTTTCGATACATGGGAAATCCCTTACAAGTAACATAACATGAGTTGATACCATCAACTCGTAAAAAACCGTTTCAACATCTCCTTCGATACACAACTACACTTGCATACATCGTTGTGTATTGCTAAATATAAACTCCCTTTCTTGAATAATGGAAATGTGTGTGAATTTCAAAAAGGTCAATAGATGTTCTTCAATTTTTGAAAGGATATGTTGGTGGCTCTCATTATCTCCATCCTGGGGCTGCTGTAGAACCACTTTGTCTACCAAAAGACCCAGAGTGGGGCAAGTTTTACGATCACAAAGACAAGGAAAGAGGAATTGTTTACGGAGCTGAATACGAACACACTTGGGTCTTTCGCCTTTACCATCTCCAGGACCTCGATGTGCCATGTGCTGTATGCGAAACTCTTGGCCAGAAGTCAGTCTTTGTTATACCAGGTTTGTCGGAACAAATGATTAGAAAAAAATCAAGAGAGGCAGGAATTGCATGGATGTCTACATCAAATAAATTTTTGTGTTAAATCCCTGTCGAATATAAATAGTTTGCCTTTTCTGGAACTGCGTAAAGGAGTTTTTGTCATCTCCCCTCTATAACTTTTAAAACGACACGAGAGAGGTAGAACTTTTTATAGGAATTTATAGAAGAAGGGGCTTCTTTGGTGGGGTCTTAGTGGAAGAGACTTCTTGCATGGGGTCACAGTGGAAGGTAATCACTTACAGTGTTCTTCTGTTTCAAAAGATACGCAGTTTTAGCAAGTGTTATGTCATATTGGAGTTCCATATTGGAAGCCAGCATGGCCAGATTTTTTTTTCTTTTTTTCCAACATGTTAAACTTGTCTAACTCGATATGAAGGTGTAGATACCACAATTTTCTTGACGAAAACTACGTTTGTTAGAGACTCCTAAAATTCATAAAGTTTCCATTTTTTACCTTAAAGATTCAATTTTGATTAATGCAAAATGCTACTGAAAACGTAAGGACAATATCCATTTTCCATTTGTATATTTTTGTTAATTTGTAGCCAGAAAATCCTGCTACTCTGGATGGAAGAAGGAGTATTCTGGGTATTTGATGAGTGGAAGATATGATCATAAAGCCGCTTCCACCTACTCTTGTTTTGATGAACAATCTCAGCCTCTGCATGGGGGGTCAGAAAACAAAGATGGCTACTTGTTCTATCCGGTAGAATCTCGATGTAAACGCGGCAGTTTAAGGTGTCCTCCATACCATGAAGGAAGGGAACTAACCTGTGTCGTTTGTTCTAAAGACTAAGACACTCATTATGAAAATAAAATATACTGCATATTTTGATTGGTGATTTTGTTCATTTTAAGCTTTCCTGAGCCAAATGCTTGAGTGAACCTTTCTGAAAACGTTGTAACCGAAGTTTGTATTTTTTCGGTCCGTCTGTAAACTTTTCAAATATTTTGTTCGATAACCCCTTAGTTAATCTCAACCAAACTTGTCATAAAGTAGACTTTTGGAGTGGCAATTCAAGTTCGTTTAAAAGAGGACCACGCATTCTTCCGACGGCGTTTTATAAAAAAAAAGTGAAAATTAATGTCATATCTTTAAAAACAATAGAACTACTGAGCTAGAAAAAAATTAAAAATTATATAAAGGCATCTTTAAGTAAAGTACAATGTACTTTCATATATTTGTTACGACGTGGTCCCAGTGGGGTAGGATGAGGTGTTACAACGCAATAATATTTTGACAAAATCAAAGTGCATTAAATTTAGGACCAAGATTATTGATTTTGCAAATAAACTTTTTAAGCCACCAGAATACCACTCAAGCAACACGTTTGTTCCTCATCTTTCAGTATGCCGACAAAGGATTTGATGCAGTCATGAACAGTAATATTCTTCAAGCTTTTTAATCACATGTAAATAAAAATTCTTCAGGGCCCAGATATCGAGCACCGATAGCAACTAAAGTCCTGTTGATCACTTCATTGCTGGTAACGTAAATATAGTTAATAATGAGGACCTTAAATCGTATATTCTAAAAGGTCCAAAATAAAGGGGTCCTCAATATTTCAACGGGCGTTTTTGTTCAGTTAAGTGACAAAAATCCCAAATGCAATTAATGAGGGTATATTGCTGCATAAGTAAGAGAAGTTGAAGAGTGAAAAGTTTGTCACCATGTTCATCATAAAGTTATGTTGTAAGGTTTAAATACCAATCACTTCTTTTTTTAAAAGAATGTCTAAAGTTGAAACATATTGACAAACTCTATGGTTTCTATTTCACATACAACTTCTATCATATGAGAAACAAACCCACAACAGCACAAATTGAATTTAATAGATTCAGCGACTGTAAATATTAAGTTATATCTAGTACAATCAAAGTATTTTCAGCAAAGTAACTTTGCAAAAGCAACAAAAAAATCCAATTTTAGTTAAAGAATATCTGTATATCAAGTCCAAAAATCTGAATTTTCAATCATCGTGGGGAATAGTTCTATAAAATGTAGAAAAGAATTATTTTCTTTAACTCTTTGTGTCTGTATATTTATGGAAATTGGCGTAATTTTCTATCTAGTTTTTGAATTATGACATCTTGAATTTATCCTCAAAAGTTTTGCCGCTTTTCAATATTTGCAGAGTACCAAACTCAAATTAAGAAATATTCAATTTTATAATGAAAAACTGTTCCAGATGATAATAATATATGTTTAAATTTTTGGAATGAAGGAATGGGATCACCATTGCAAACCACGGGTTTTGAGTCCGCAAGGTTCCTCAAACACCCATGGGTTACCGACGTTGTAATGGGATCATCAGAATTGAAACTCACTGACAAAAACATTTCTCTTTTACAAATCCTGTTTTTCAATACCCTACTCTCTGAGGAAACATTTTTAGAGGAAACGCAAGCATGTATTAAAGCCTCCACAATATATAATATTGAGACTTGGTCAGTAAATTGCTTGCTGAGTTATTTTAATGGTATAAGTGAATTCGATCATACATGTATGTTCAAAGTATCCAAGACAATTAATGATGATATCATGTAGAAAACATATTAAATTATATATACATTTTTTCAAATTGATTTTCCTAAACAAAGGAAAAGTTGAAACACTTTCAGATAGATGAACACGCTGATATCTCATTACAAGGTGAGTGAAGTCGAAAGTAAGAATTCTCTAAACCTAGTTCATTGAAACGATCATTACTTTCAACAAAGTTGTAAATTATTTTTAATAAAATTGGCACATTAATGAATATTTAAGTCAATAGATTAAACAAGAAAATGAAATATAGCTCTATATGTCAATTTACTGTGTTTGAATATTAAGACATACTAAAGCAACAAAATGTAACAGAAGGCGAAGTGTTTTTCTATAAAAGACAATTCCACCCTTACCTAGTCAACAGAGAGGACACTGTCTGGAATAAGAGGTAAGAATGCTTGGATAAAGTTTTTTAAAAATATATTGAAGGCACCATTTAACAAGTCACAAAACACTCTTAGTCAAAAAACTCTGGCATTTTTAATTCTAGAAATGCTAATTCACTCATGCAGTACCCCTGTTAATGGTAACATATATAGACTTCACTGAAATGTTAATATAATTTCTTGATTGCTTTATATTCATCCATTAGGCATTAAGATGGTTTCCTTTTCCTCTATCTGCATTGTGTTGATTCTGCCATTTCTGATTGTTCAACATGTGGATAGTTCTTTATCGGCTGGGGGATCCGTGTATACCCGCTGGGGTCATAATGAATGTCCCAGAAGTTCCAGAAAAATTTACTCAGGTAGAGAGTATGCTCAGGGTTGCTTAAAAGTAGAAAATAACTTATTTCTATATATTCCTCCTTTTTCGTCATTAATTTGTCAATGCAAAAAATTTTCAGTTAAAATAATATCATACTTAATTTTAAACGTTTCTCAAAAAGACACAAGCAATTCATTGAGTCATAATTAACATTTGTCGGGTAGAATCAAATCATATGCTTTAAAACCTATTAACTTCAAACCGATTTACCAAATTGAGAAAGAAACACAACTATGTTCTTACTGACTACACCTTCAATGACTATCTCATATTTAATAAAAATGTCTACTTGAGATTAACTGGCTTTGAAGGTCTTGCTGGCGGATCCCATTATTCACATCATGGGGCTGCAGTGGAACCCCTCTGTTTACCTAAATACCCACAGTGGGGACGCCATAACGGAAGAACAGATGCTCCCAGAGGATTTATCTACGGTGCTGAATACGAAGTTCATCATGACGTCATCCATTCCCATCTTCACGACCAAGATGTGCCATGTGCTGTCTGTGAGACTCGCAGAAGGAAAGACGTAATGGTTATTCCAGGTTTGTCAAGATTACATGGTTTGATATAAAATTATAATGAAAACAGTTTTTTGCTATTGCTCATATCTTCTATAGTAAAATAAATGTAGATCTGTGTATATGTTGTTAAAACCAAATTTGATTCGATTTTTACCGTAACAGCAAATTCAAATTTAAAATATTGAAATAATGATATTTCCCATTGGTGAAAGTATTATACTTTATCGAAAAAACAATATCCAGAAAATTATGAACAGCTTTCAATCTATGATCTAGGGTTAAAAAGAAAAAAAATTGACATAGAATCAATACTTCGTCTTTGAATTTCGTTTTGCTGTTCCTTTAATTGAATTCACTTAATTCATAGCAAGAACGTCCTGTTATCGCGGATGGAGAAAGGAGTACTCCGGTTACCTGATGACTGGTAGATACAATCACCCGGCGGCCTCCACCTACTCCTGTGTGGACCAGCACCCCAAGGCCGCAGTGGCGGGACACCAGAACCACAACGGGTACCTGTTCTACCTGGTGGAGGCCCGCTGTGGTAGCCTGAAGTGTCCGCCGTACCACAACGGATGGGAGATCACCTGTGTCGTGTGTTCGAAACTATGAGACATTTATCTTTGAAATAAATTGAATCCGGCAATTATTTGTGTTATAAATTGTTTTTCTAGAGAGGTGTGTTGAGAGGGATCATAAAAGAGTTGCCCATTACTTACCTGTGTGTTTTCTGTAAAATGAAAAGTGTGTCATGAAGAAATGAACTGTGATCGATCTCAAAACATTACAAAACAGGTAAAGGGGCTGAGTGGTTGTGGCCATTTTTAGACTTTTTTGATCTCCATTAGAAAAAGAGCTCCAAATAAAGATATAATAAATAAAAATGATCAAATTTTAAAGCTAAAATGTATGAATTTTTTCTTTGCCAAAGATAGTTGACAGCTTAAGACATCATATCACAAAATTTAACTTATATCAGTATTCTGGTAGTTAATAAAAAAATTAGCTGACCCCCTAGCCTCATTAAGAGGGCATATGCACGGACCAGCTGGAGGCCATAAAACTTAGACGAGCTCACTTTTGATCTCACTCTCATTTTTCCACTATTAATTCCTTTCGAAAAACGTGAGACAAATCAAAGTGAGCTCGTCTAAGTATTATGGCCCCAAGCCAGGAAATTGTAGAGTTAGGATCAGTTGCCTTTGAAGATTAAGAACGAGCATTATGAATAATATTAAAAGTATGTTACAAACATAAGATATTTACTTCATTTTATCAGCAAAGTACCTGTACGCGTCGCGGGTTCTTATTCCACTGTTGGGTGTTAAGACTGATCCTTCGGATGAGACCGTATAAAGCGAGGACGTCCCGTGTCACAGTAAAGCTGGCACAAAAAAGTTGATTAATTATTAATTGTAGATTAAAACTCTGAAACTTTTGCACCAGGGCTATTTCTTAATCTTTTAACATAACACTTGGTGCAAAACTTTCTTTAGATTTTACTCGCACATTAATTATTGCAAATTTGATTTAATTTCTATTTCGATCTTGACATAGCAAAATAGGGAGAATTGTGGAAAATACAATTATGATATTCTTAAACCAGTCTCAAACTACAATAACTACAAGTATTATCTCTCCATATAATTTTTTGAGGTTTTCCCATTAGAAAATGTTAAATGAGACTTCTGATTTTTGAATGCTGACATGAATTGTATTCATTAATTACTTGTTTTACAAAATTTAAAACTTTAAAGAGGAAAAACGTCATTAGTGTATATCGACATCTGTTAGATACCTAATTGATTTGACTTCAGTTTGCTAAACATAAATAGTCATTAGATAACTTTCGGTTGCATGTCAGCTTTGGAATTTGTAACAAAACTATGTAACATATTTTTGAGTTTCTATTTATCAACCTCTCTTTTTTGTAAATATCAAGGTATAAAAATTATAGATTTAGATCCTAGAAAACTGCATGGAAAAGTTTTTTTTTAAATATAAAATATTACCATTATTGCAAAATTCACTGGAAGTCTAAGAAGACTATCTCATTTTGGAATTTTATATATCTAATTAAATGTCAAGTCGAGATAAAGTTTTAAAAAGGAAATTATCTTTGCCTTCTAAGAGATCACTAAATGGTACGACATACGAGATGATTTCAGCTCTTCCACTGACAACTATTCCTTTCTGTGTAGTAATACATACTAACTTTACAATCACCTGAGGAAACAGAGGTAAAGGGGACATGACATCCAACTATTGATGTGGACGGAGATAGAAATATAATTCAGATAAAACATTTCAGATATATAACCAAAATACGGTTGTTAGAAACGCAATGTAACTAATATTTGTGCAGGCATCAGGGTACTTTATAAAACATAAAGTTCAACTTAATATCTTATCATAAAATAAACATCCTATTTAATCAATTAATCATACAAGAAACATTTTAATAGATGCACTGTGTTGATTTACATTTTAAAATAAATATTTGAGAGTATTGAAATATCGGGTGACAGAAGGTACTCACTTTTCTATAAATTCTGGTTTTTGCCGAACTGTTCAGAATTAAATTCTTGTATACATGAATTTTAAGGTAAAATTAATTTTCATTGTCGTTTTGGTAAAGGCTATTCTTTTTTTTTAAACATCATATATTACGTCGTAATTTTTATTAAAAGTGCAACTGGTACTCATATGAACGTTTCTGTCTTAATGGATTGTTTCCTTTATACTATGATTCTTTTAATGCTTAAAATTTGACGAAGATTTTGAAAGCCTTTTCTCTATAACGAATGTTTTATGCGATCATTTCGGTGATTTTTTCCTACTTACGTACTTACAGATGGCGTTTCTATCCTTTTATTGTGTTGTGTCGATCCTGATAGTCGTCACAATACCAGAGGTCAAGTGTTTCTCACCAGGGGGAGCTGTGTATACCCGCTGGGGTCACAAGAGATGTCCAAAGACAGCCGGAATGGTCTACTCAGGTAAGTGTTCTTCTACCTGGTTCTTAGGAAGGAATCAGTCACCTAAGTCTCCTGTAAAATAGCACATACTTGATTCTATGGCAACTGTATCAGAAACGCCTAGTTCCTAAGTAAGGGATCATATAACTGGTTTCATTTTAGTTTTGTTTTTATTGATTCAGATAAAAGTATCACAGAATGTCATGATTGCATACATTTCAAACATTACAAATTGGTCCACTGAAAGAAAAAACAGTATGATGCTTTAAAATAAAGAGCTAATTGAGCATTTGCATGTTTTATTTTGTAAAAAAAGTTAAATATAATAAAAAGTAGACAAGTCTTCATGTAGTATTTCTTGCCGCTTTCTTAAAATTTTGTTTAGTACTCATATTCTTGATCTCCAGTGACAATGTATATATTTCAGTCTTTAATAGCATTATAGAAAAAAAGACTCTTTGAGTCTTTCCCTATAACCTTAGGTACATTGTATATGTAAAAATCCCGTTATCACTGTTCTGTCAGAATGAATTGTAAATATAGAAACATAACTATCTGTTGATACAAATTTTAAATTATCATTCTTTGGGATAAAGTACTATTTTCTTTGATGGATGGACCAACTTTCCCCCGTAACCTATGGTTTTGCATGGCGCTTTGCTCGAAGTTATAAAAAAAATAATAATTTTTTACTTTCCATCTCATACATTTTGTAAAATTAATTATACATTTGGATCAAATTTCCTTAAAGCAATAGAAATATTTTTTTGTTTAGGTTTTGTTGGTGGGTCATACCGGTATTATGGTCATCAGGGTGGTGCGGTAGAACCTCTCTGCTTACCCAGAAATCCTCAATGGAGTAGATATGACAGAAGGATGAGTTCCTATGGAGAGGGCTTATATAGGCTATGCCTGCTGCCCAATCCATTTATGTTTTTGCATAAATAAAATATGTTCAAACCAAATCAAGGATGAGTTCCTACAGGTTATCTACGGCGCTGAATATGAACTTCCGACAAACATTATTTACTCAGATCTCCATGACAACGACGTGCTTTGTGCTGTATGCGAGACTCGTAGCGGGAAGTCCGCCATTGTTATTCCCGGAAACAATATTATTTTGTTCATGCTCTACGAGATGATGTATACTTTTGGTCGCCTTCGTCGCGCAGTAGTTAGAGGGTTTGCTCTGAAGTCGCAAAATAAAGTTGATCCTTAGATTGAAGGTCGCAAGTATCCCACTGCTTGACGTGGAGGCCGGTTCTTCAGAAAAATCGAATGAACCAAGGTCCCATGTCGCAGTAGGTGCTGGCAAAGAAAAAAATCCTCAGTTCACCTTGGTCCTCGGTGCTAAGTATATGGCAAACAAACAGATAGTTCTGACTCAGGTGCGCTCTGGCTATAGGGCCATAAAACTTAGCAAGCTCAATTTTACCCCAGTCTCACATCTCCGCTATTTATTTTGATAAAGCGAGACCGAGAACAAAAGTGAGCTTGGCTACGTTTCCTGGCCGTACTCTAGTCTTGATTATCAAGACATGTCCATTATATCATGATGTTACTTAAACAGATATAAAAGTAATAAATTGATCAATTTATAAACTAAAAGAAATGAAATTTCAGACATGAAACGCATTTCTGTTGTACTGTCAACATACTGGATTAAAATTACGCTGCAGCAAAAGGTACATGGTCTTCTATAAGAATCCTCGTCTTCCAGGGGCTGGTCAACAATGGGTAAAGAATTTAAGGTAAGTCTTAATATAAATTATTTTCTTAAGCGTGAAATCATCACTTCACAACATCATTTTTTCATTGCAATAACCTTTTTATGCAATCTGGTTTTATTTCAAGTCATTTGATCGATTTTTTTCATTTAAATTCAATATACTTATCTACTATTTTGACAATGCAGTTTGAAATAGTTTGTTTTTGTTTTTATATGACCCTACATGTCTATATTTAATATAAACTTTTGCTTATTTTCTTCAGCCTTATTTTCGTCTTCTCCTGATATATAATTATAGATTTAGAATTTGATTATCATTGCTTATATAATTTATTGTTTTTTTTTTCATTTTCTCGAGAGAGACTTAAACGATATACAATCACTCAATTTTTCAATTTTTAGATGAATATCATGGCCTCTGTTTGTGTTGTGTTGATCTTGACAACGTTAATTTTTCAAACGGCAGAATGTTTTTCACCCGGGGGGTCTGTATATACTTGCTGGGGTCGTAAGAACTGTCCTGAAACAGCAAAGTTAATGTACTCAGGTAAGTATTCCTCTGAAACTCCACTGAGAAATGAAGCATA
>PRKT01000256.1:178276-252305 GCA_003671525.1 Saccostrea glomerata | reverse complement strand
GTACAGTACCCGCATCGTTATTCTTTACAGGATACACGATACGATAGGATACACGCACGATACGATAGGATACACGCACGATACGATAGGATACACGCACGATAGGACAGGATACACGCACGATAGGATAAACGCAAAACACGATAAACGCAAAACACGATACACGCAAAACACGATAAACGCAAAACACGATAGACCTGATAAACGATATACACGATAGGATAAACGCAAAACCTGATAGGATTGTTTCAAAATGCGGAACGTTTTTTGACAAGACGAAAAGATTATTTTGAATTAAATCTAAAGATTAAAGATTATTTAAATTTAATTATATTTTAATTTAAATACTCGCAGAGCTTTAAATCTAAACTATAAAGTACATTTAATTATTATAAAAAGAACTTGAGATCTCTGTATTAATTTTACAAAAGTTGTTTATTTATATATATAAAAATTGACAGTGATTAAATGGATGTTTATGAAATGGAGAATGTATTTTTTTTAATTTCTTCTCAAGTGTGTGAATTTTGAAACTCTATAAACAGATTTATTATTCATGAAAAATATACATTTTAATTTTCTATCAAATAAATTTATCTACAAGTACCAAGTTATTTCACGGAAGAAATTTACGCAATAAATTAAAAATTTGTATTTAATGTCTAAAGCTTACAATCTGCGATGTATCCAAAAATCGCAACTAAATATTAATATCTTAGACAATAATACAAGAAGAAGACTGGCCGAAAGAAAGGTTTAAAGAAAACGGCTTAAACAAAATTAATAAATTTAACATGATAGATCTATCAAGAACTAAACAGTTCAAGAAAATTAAATTTTCTGAATACAAATCTAAATAATTATTAAAATAATGGCGATCTGCATTAATACATGTAAACTGTGTCATGAGAATATGAATCTGCTACAACTGCACATGTACATTTACGCTAAGCTCTGACTTATGTACGTGTAAACATTTTACATTACAGATACTTAAAATCTCGTATTTATTAACGAACATTGAATGGTTAAATACTTTCTTCTTAACAATACAAAACAGAAAAATTAATTAACAAATATTAAAAGAGTGAAATACGACTTTTCCTACTAAATAATTATAAATAATTGCTATTTAACTCTGTGTGTACTGTTTCTTATAATAACGAAAAATAGGTTTAATTCGGCAAATGAATTATTAAACCTTAAGAATCATTTTACACTGACCCGGTAATCTCATATTAGGCATATTCGAAGGGCGGTATTTTGAAAGTCCGCAACCAATTTAAAATTAGATAAACAAGATCTAACCAAATAGCCAAATATAATATTGAATTCTTAAATAAAGTTATATACGTATGGAATAAAATCGATTAATACTATAAATTGATTCGGTGTATTTATTAGTCTTGCATGATCACGGCGGATCAGACGACTCCTTTTGTTTTATTTTTATAGTAAGATACCGTTAAAAAAATATTGCGAGCTAATTTTCATAGTTTAGAATGTTAGAACTATTTTATCCGATTCTACGATCAATGAAATTGTTTCCTAGAATTAATTTTGTCCGTTTTACGTAGAAAACCCGATGACCCGAAAGTGCACGTACCATAAGTGTAGTATATTCTTTCATGTTCATTAAAAGACTTATTTACATAAACATAATGGAAACATTGTACGAAATAAAAAAGAATCAACGGAGTAAGTTTAGGGCCTTCATTTCATTAAATTGATTTATTTGAATTTTTATTTAACATTCAAGATGATTTTTTAATCCATAAATCGTACAATTATTTAATGTATTTTGAATTAAATCTTTGATAAAATTGTTCAAACAAGTTAGGAAAAAAATTCCGAAAATAAGAAGTTGCGTTTCAGTAGAACCAGGTAGTATTCGAGGTTACTAATTGACCCCAGGTGAGAAATCAGTACAGGTATGTTGACGGTGATCACACACACACGGGCCGAGGTTTCAGTTAGGGGAGAAGGGGTAGGGGGTGGTTGACCGCACAGGAAGACATTGTGCTAATTAGAGAGCTACACATACGTGTCAGTTTTCTTGTAAGGAAAGGTCTTCGATTTATTTTGATTTTTGGCATCCCGATGGATTATATTTTGAGTTTATTTCCACGCCCAAAATGTAAGCTGTTAAAAAACTTCATGTTTTCCCCTGTACATGTATATATTATTTTTATGTTATCTAATCCCAGCTAAAATTAATGAAAATCTTTTATTTTATAGTAACAGCCATGGTGTGATAAATTGTGTAGAATATTTTCATTGATTGTATTTTATAATTTTGATTTCTTTTATTAATTTAGACATATGTCAAGGAATTTATAATTAGCTTTAAAAAATAAATTTAAAATTTGAAGGAAAACGGCCAAAATCGTTGTTAAAATCATCTGGATCATTTTCTTATGTAATATTATATTTGTAACATCAAGACTTTAAATAATTGTGCATACATGCAGGTCAGACGCGTAAACATATTTCTAACGTTATCAGACGATAAACAAGGAAAAACAGAATATTGCATGAAAAAAAGACACATTTCAATATCCTGCTTATTATTTATTTATTTGCTTTTTGTCTACGCGAACATCGTAGCTTACCAAAAATCTTTCTCCTTTAACTCCGATTCATTTGAGAAAATCATATTAATAGTATTTAAATTTGACAAAATAAATCATACAATTCGATTAATTATTTTTTAAAGAAATAGACCAGTTGATCGATCTACTTATAATTTCATTTCCGAAAAATAGAGTTACTGTTATAATTTTGACAATTACTCTCTGCTTTACCATGATATAATTATTTTATTTGTTTAATTAATTATTCATTAATAAATCAATTTATTCATTCATGAAATATGCGATTAATTATATTTTTCCTTTTACGCTTTAATATTTCTTATATTGATGTAAAAGAAAGGAATAAATCTTTATTTTCTCTTTTTCGGTTGAATTAATCTTATTTCTATTAACAAAACGAAAAAGAAACTCGGAATAGCTCAGTAGGTTCTTTACACAGTAAAGATAAAAAGCGAGGGTTTCCGAATATACACGATAAACGCAAAACACGATACACGATAGAACCTGATAAACGATCTACACGATAAACGCAAAAAACGATAAACGGAAAACACGATAGAAAACGCAAAACCTGATAAACGGAAAACACGATACGATAGGATACGATAGGATACACGCACGATACGATAGGATACACGCACGATACGATAGGATACACGCACGATAGAACACGATAGAATTGTAAAGAATAACGATGCGGGTACTGTATATAAATACGGAGACAATCGGGTTGATGGGAGAGTCTGTTGTTGACGGCTGATGAGAGAAGATCGCCAGAACAGAAGTCAAAGGTGTAGGTACTTTAAGGGAAACCTTGGTTAAAGTCTTAAGTGTCTGAAATAGACTTTCGAGGCTTTGGTTTGTTGTTATTTAGTACCTTGATACACTTTGGCTGAAGATAAGAAGCGGACGCGCTTCAGTCTTTGGAAGGCGCACGCGCTCCCGAGAAACAAAGGTGTTAGTGTATATATTATTAATTTAAATTTGTGATTGAGAAAATTGATTTATTCTTTAATTGTTCAGATAGAACAGCCGAATCCAATTAAAGAACCCGAAAACGTTACATAAATTTGGTGGGATTCGGCAAATTATTTAAGTAGAATATAAATTTTAAATTGATAAGCTTTTAATTGTGTTTTATTTGCCTTTGTTAATTATGAGTGCGATGGAGGAAATGATCAATGAGGAGATATCATTTCTTGAGAGGAGCTGTGAGCGATTGCGCCTTGAGTTGGAAAAGCAGTCTACACCAGTTGCTACAGATAGACCCATGCGCGATTCAGGCATTGCGACAATGGCTGGTGGAAGCGCACAACAAGGGTTCCATCTTGAAGAAGAGACGATGGTTCTGTCAAATGCACAGCGATCCAGAGACTTAAGGAAAGAAAACGAGGATGCATATGGTGTTACCGTGAGAAGAAAAACGGCGCAAAGAAATTCTGTTTCTGGGACGAATACATCCCCTTTGACGACAGATTATACTGCGAGTGCGCAACAGTATGAAGCGATTGCGCCACAGCCTAGTTTTGAAACACCGCGCCTTTTATCAAAAGCGCATCCGCATCCAGTTCATTTACTGAATAACACTCTTGCGCATTCTCCATTTGAATTTCCGCGAAGCGTGCAATCACAGGTACCATTGGAAGAGCAAAATAAAATTAGGCCTCCTGCGCAAATTAAAAATTACTTGCTCATGGGGGACGGGCGCAAAGGAAAGAAAATGTTCCCTCCAGAGACAACTCTTCCTTGATACAGGAAAATAACAGGGAGGAAAAGGCTTCAAAGTGTAACATAAATCCTGCGACGTTTGACGGAAGTCATTCATGGATTGATTATAAGTCCCATTTTGATGCCTGCGCAGCAATTAATAATTGGTGCAACAGAGAAAAATGACTCTATTTAGCCATCTCATTACGAGGTGCTTCTCAAGGAGTGCTTGGGAATGTCTCTGCCGAGACTGGTCAGCAGTACGAATTATTGGTTAAAGCACTGGAGGAGAGATTTGCACCACCAAACCAAACGGAGCTGTATCGCACTCAATTAAAGGAGAGACGTCAGAGAGCATCAGAGACCTTGTCAGAGTTAGGACAGAGTATCAGAAGACTCACTAGTTTGGCCTATTCCTCGGTATCAATGGAAGTGCGAGAAACTCTAGGAAAAGAGGCTTTCATCGATACGTTAGCTGATTCTGAAATGCGTTTGCGCATCAAACAAAGCAGGCCTTAAAATTTAAACGAAGCTATTCGTTTGGCAGTCGAGTTGGATACCTATTACAAAACTGAAAAGAGAGGTTACAGTCACGCTGTGAGTTTCAAAAAGTCTACAAATGAAGACGGATCGCATCCAAGAGATTTATATAAATTGATGCAGACAATTCAGACGAAATTAGATTGATTAGAAAAGCGCATTGGTGAGAAGAAATCCAGTGGAATAGATCAAAATGTTCCTGGGGGACGTAAATTTGCTAATAGACGAAAGGGCGAAAAGATAAAATGCTATTATTGCTCAGAGGAAGGGCACATTCGTAGAAATTGTCCTAAATTGAAGAAGAAAGGCAATAATACTGAAGAGCGCAGTGATCATTCCGCAAAGGGAAATGCGCGTCAAATTCGAACGCGGCAAAGGCGGAAGAGATCTAAACGTACAAATGGAAATGTCGGGGCAAACAACTTATGTGATGAGGCAGGCATTTTCATAGATGTTGAAGTAAATGGTGTGAAAAGTAAATTTTTGATTGATACTGGCGCATCGTTAACTTTACTGTCTAGGAAGCTATATGATCAGTTGACCGACATTCCTAGATTAGTATTCTTTGATTTCCCTACTTGTATAACGAATTGACCTTTCCCAAACTGAACAAGTCGTGATCCACCAGCATTCGTTATTATTTGTCCATTATCTAATAATGCTGAAATGATAGTAGCAGGTATCACGGTCGATGGAATTCTTGGACTTGATTTCTTAAGAGCTTGTAATGGCGCAATTGATCTTACGACAAGCTCTTTGAAATTGAATAATGAAGAATGTCGATTTTCATGGGAAGGAACGTTAGGTTGCTATAGAATTACTGCAAGCTCAGATGTATGCATTCCACCAAGAAGTGAAATAGTTATTCAAGCGAAAGTCCAAGGAGAAAACAAATTCGGCAGTGCAGATTACTTGGTAGAAGCGGAGCGAAAATTTCTAGAGAGTTTGCGTGCTTTGGACTTGATTTCTTAAGAGCTTGTAATGGCGCAATTGATCTTACGACAAGCTCTTTGAAATTGAATAATGAAGAATGTCGATTTTCATGGGAAGGAACGTTAGGTTGCTATAGAATTACTGCAAGCTCAGATGTATGCATTCCACCAAGAAGTGAAATAGTTATTCAAGCGAAAGTCCAAGGAGAAAACAAATTCGGCAGTGCAGATTACTTGGTAGAAGCGGAGCGAAAATTTCTAGAGAGTTGGCGTGCTCTAGTAGGTCGAACTTTAGTTAAGGGAAATAATACTGTACCTGTTTGCCTCCTGAATGTCACAGACGATGTCCAACAAATTCGCAACGGCACTTTCATTGCAAAAAATGACTGCGGTTGAAGCGCAGAGGGCTCCTGCTGAGGAAGTAAATAAGAATACTTTAGAACTACGCGGTGATTTGAAAGAATTGCTGGACAGGTGCAAAGTAAATTTGTCCTCTGTGCAGTTATCTAAAGTAGAGAGATTTTTATCTGAGCACCAAGATTTGTTTGCTACATCAAATTATGATTTAGGGCGTACCAATGTAGTGAAACATAAAATATTTACCGAGCACACTACACGTCCTATTAAGCAAGCAGCTAGACGGATACCTCTCCATTTATCTTAAGAGGTGGATAAACAAGTCGACGAAATGCTAGAAAAGGGTGTCATTGAATCTTCTATGAGCCCGTGGGCATCACCAGTTGTATTGGTTCGCAAGAAGGACGGGACCATGCGCTTTTGCGTTGACTATCGTCGATTAAACGAAGTTACGGTGAAAGATGCGTATCCGCTCCCAAAAATAGAGGAAGCGTTCGACCATCTTTCCGGACATGCAATGTTTTCCACACTTGATCTCAGCAGTGGATATTGGCAAGTTGGCATGGAAGACGCTGACAAGGAGAAAACTGCTTTTGTTACGCGCAAAGGGTTATATCAGTTTAAAGTTATGCCGTTTGGTCTGTGTTGCGCACCTGCTACCTTTGAGCGTCTCATGGAAACAGTACTTGCAGGACTTCATTGGGACAAGTGCTTGGTGTATCTTGACGATATAATTGTCGTTGGAAAGTCGTTTGAGGACATGTTAGAAAACCTCGGAGAAGTGTTCAGGCGATTACAACAGGCAAGTCTGAAGCTAAAGGCTAAAAAATGCAACTTATTTGCTGAAAAAGTTTCATACCTTGGGCATATCATATCGAAAGAGGGTATTTCTACTGATCCTGAGAAGATAAGAGTAGTTGCGGAATGGCCGGTTCCAAGTAATATCTCAGAAGTTCGATCTTTCTTGGGACTTTGCAGCTACTACAGGCGTTTTATTCGAGACTTTGCCTCAATAGCTAAACCCTTGCATCGGCTAACTGAACAGGGTAGGAAGTTCCAATGGACAAAAGAAACGCAAGAAGCTTTTGAGATATTGCGCAATCGATTAATCAGTGCGCCAATATTAGCATTACCTGATGTAAGCAAGCAGTTCATCCTGGACACCGATGCAAGTGGAACGTCAATAGGTGCTGTGCTATCACAGATAATAAATGATAAAGAGCGCGTGATAGCGTATGCAAGTAGAACTTTGACGAAAGCAGAAAGGCGATATTGTGTTACAAGGAGAGAGCTGTTGGCTGTTGTTCATTTTATGAAATATTTTCGTCACTACCTTTATGGGTCTCATTTTCTTGTCAGAACAGACCACGGTTCACTGAAGTGGCTTTTACGATTTAAGAACCCAGAAGGTCAGATGGCGAGGTGGCTAGAAGTGATAAGTACTTACGATTTCAAGATTGAACCCAGGCCTGGTCGAAAACATGGAAACGCTGACGCTCTCAGCAGGATACCTTGTTCTCAGTGTGGATTTTATGAAGAATCGGTAAAAGAGCACGAAGTGCGCACTGTGAGCACAAGACTATGTCCAATCGAAGAAAATGACCTTTCTTTAAAAGAGGCACAATCTGAGAACAAAGACATTCATTTGGTGCGTTCTTGGTTAGAGAATGGTAAGAGACCATCTCTTTCAAATGTAGCTCAGCAAGGATTTGTGGTAAAATCCCTTTGGAATCAGTTTGATCGTTTATGCATTAAAGAGGGACTGATAGTGAGAAAGTGGGTACTGCTCCCCTCGGGGAAAGAAGTTTACCAAGCTATCATACCAGATGTGGAGCGTAGGAAAGTACTGAAAATGTGCCATGACAATCATACAGCAGGGCACTTAGGCGTGACCAAGACATTGGCCAAAATACGGCAAAAATATTACTGGCCAGGTCTTCAAAAAGACGTTCATCAATATGTATTGGGTTGCGAAAAGTGTACTAAGCGAAAGAATCCAAATCCTAAGCAAAGAGCTCCTATGCAAGTCGTTGGATCTGGTACTCCCATGGAGAGAATTGCGACAGATATATTGTGCGAGTTGCCAGAAACAGACAGAGGAAATCGCCATATACTGGTAGTGTCCGATTACTTCACGATGTGGACAGAGGCATTCGCTCTACCAGATATGGAAGCAGAAACAGTAGCACGCACAATAATGGACCAAGTTATTGCTAGATTTGGTGTACCTTCAATAATACATTCGGATCAAGGTCGCCAATACGAGAGCAAATTATTTGCGGAAATGTGTCGGTTACTAGGGATCAAGAAAACTCGTACCACTTCCTACCATCCTAAATCAGATTGGATGGTTGAGCGATTTAACCAGACATTGCTCTCCATGCTTAGTACCTATGTTCAAGAAAACCATCTTGATTGGGATCTTTACCTTCCTTACATATTGATGGCGTACAGATCAACGGCGCACGAGACAACAAACTTTTCTCCAAACATGCTGATGCTAGGGCGCGAAGCAACCACTCCATTGGACCTGATGTACGAGATGCCACCTGATATCAAAGAGATACCATCGAATCGGTGGGTCTGGATTCTACGTGAACGTTTGGAATCAGCGCATAAAATCGTTAGAGAGCATACTGAAAGAGAAATGCTTCGCCAGAAGAGATACCATGATACAAAGGTTGCATGGTCTTCGTTTGAGCCCGGAGAAAAAGTCTTTGTGTATTTTCCGACCAGGAAAAGTGGCTGCCTCCCAAAACTTACATCATTTTGGAGAGGACCTTACTTAGTTGAAAAGAAATTGTCTAACTTTCTTTACAGAGTAGCATGTGGATATAGAGGCAAGAGCAGTGTAATTCATTGTGATCGCATGCGCAAGTGTAGATCTCAGATATTAAGAGGCGAAGAGAGAATGTTTTCTGAGGATGAGCAAGAGATCCTGAACGAAACAGAAAACTTACCTGATTTTGACACTAATGAGCAGTTTGCTGCAAGTTATGAAGAGAATTCAAATGCAAGCGCTGATTTTAACAGCAGGCCAAAGCGCACGAGACGCTTACCTGCTTGGCATGATGATTTTGTTGTAGATTACAAAATTTAGAGCATGCGACTTGTTGTACATATTGTAAATACATAATTGCCAGTTTTTAAGTGATTTCGCCCGTTTTTAAGAAAATACTTTCAAAAAAAAAAACATATACAGTGTAAATGATATTTAAGTTTTGATCTTCAGGATTTAAGAGGAATGCGAGACGCATTTCCTGGAGGCGTGGGTAATGAAGCAAAACTGTAATCGAGATCAAATAAACCCTTCGTTTCTCGATAGTTGCATTGTGCTGACTTCCTGTCTCTTTGTTCCCTTCGGTTCTCCGCAGGTCATGTGACCTGGAGTGTATATAAATACGGAGACAATCGGGTTGATGGGAGAGTCTGTTGTTGACGGCTGATGAGAGAAGATCGCCAGAACAGAAGTCAAAGGTGTAGGTACTTTAAGGGAAACCTTGGTTAAAGTCTTAAGTGTCTGAAATAGACTTTCGAGGCTTAATTTGGTTTGTTGTTATTTAGGACCTTGATACACTTTGGCTGAAGATAAGAAGCGGACGCGCTTCAGTCTTTGGAAGACGCACGCGATCCCGAGAAACGAAGGCGTTAGTGTAAATATTATTAATTCAAATTTGTGATTGGGAAATTTGATTTACTTTAAATGTTCAGATAGAACAGCCGAATCTCATAAAAGAGTCCGAAAACGTTACACTATGAGACAAGAAAACAACAAAAGTTCATTATAATTATACTCTTTTCTTGTAGATGTGCAGTAAGGTTTCGGAATTTTGATTTTGCCCCAGGGGATCAAATGGGGGTCGAAAAATGACGTTTTTTACGCCAAAAGCCCCGTCTTCCCTGAACTCCTTCTACATTTTACTCAGCAGCCTAATCATCTTCTGGGATATGGTTGGTGGTGTCATGTAGATGTGCAGTAAGGTTTCAAGAGTTTTGATTTCGCCCCGGGGTATCAAATGGGGGTCGAAAAATGACGTTTTTTATGCTAAAAGCCCCTTCTTCCCTGAACTCCTTCTACATTTTACTCAGCAGCCTAATCATCTTTTGGGAGATGGTTGGTGGTGTCATGTAGATGTGCAGTAATGTTTCGGAATTTTGATTTTGCCCCAGGGGATCAAATGGGGGTCGAAAAATGATGTTTTTCATGCTAAAAGCCCCGTCTTCCATGAACTCCTTCTTCATTTTACTCAGCAGCCTAATCATCTTTTGGGAGATGGTTAGTGGTGTCATGTAGATGTGCAGTAAGGTTTCGGAATTTTGATTTTGCCCGGGGTATCAAATGGGGGTCGAAAAATGACGTTTTTTATGCAAAAAGCCCCGTCTTCCCTGAACTCCTTCTACATTTTACTCAGCAACCTAATCATCTTTTGGGAGATGGTTGGTGGTGTCATGTAGATGTGCAGTAAGGTTTCGGTATTTTCATTTTGCCTCGGGGGGTCAAATCAGTAGCTCATCATCTTTAAGGAGAGTTAAATATTTTGAAAATTAGGTAAATCATAGCATCCTGGGAAACATCTTCAATTCTTATGACTAATTTACATGTCAAATTTGAAAGTCATATCTCTTCTCAATCAAAAGTTATAAGCAAATGCAACATTTTTGAAAAGTAGGTTAAGCTTCAGTCAAGGTCACCGAGTTATGATTTATTTAGAAAGTACGTCTTATCATAGGTAATAATATACATGCATGTATAATATGAATAAATTTAAAGCAATGTAATTTTTTTACAAGTAGGTCAAACTTCAAGGTCATGGGTAAAAAAAATCATGCCACTGTCACAGGTAAATACTAATACATATGTTTAATACAAATGCCTTGTCTCTTCACATCTAATAGATATGACCATGATGACCAAGGTTATATTGACAGACTGACATAGAGATGTACATATTTCTATATGAATTGGTTAAAATTGGCCCTGTGGTTGTAGAGAAGTTAAAAATGTAAAAACTTTCCAAACAAACAGAATTGGACGACAGACGTAATGTGATACAATATACCCGAACTTTCTTTAGAAAGTGCGGGTAGTATAAATTTAAAGCAATGTAATTTTTTTACAAGTAGGTCAAACTTCAAGGTATTTTCAAACTTTCAAGTATTTTAAAGGGTTACCATGGTTACAGTATTTGAAAAGCTTTTTTTTTCATGCAATTTTTGGAGAAGCTGCAAATGTATGACTTATGTATCCATTATTGAAAAAAAACTGAGCATTTTAGAAAACAGTATGATTGAAAATAATTAATCAAGGTGTTTTGCGTAGTAAAATAAAGGTAGTAAACTTTTATAGCTAATTCAACCGCAGAACTTAGTCAATTTTAAGATGCAAAACCTTTTCAAATCTTAGTTATAATTATTGTTTTAAAAATATTTATATAATCAGTTCTGATTCAAGGGAGAACAAGCGATGCAACCAACATGCTCATGTTTTATGTTATTTTTAGTAATTTGTTTGTTTGTTGTGAAAACATCTCTCTCTGGAATTTTTCCCTCATATGGAGGCACCACCACTTAAAAATAATGAAGACAAGATGTGTTTGTTAAACACTGATGCCCATGTATGGCAGCTTATGGCAAAGGTTGAAGTTTCTTAAATGTATGGCAAACTCAAAGGTCAAGGTCAAAGGGTTAAAATTGTTGGTATCAAGTCTTGTCACAAGAAATACACATGTGAAATAAGAAATCCCTGGTACTTCTGTTCAAAAGTTAATTGCTTAGGTTAAAGTTTTTTTTAAGTGGGTCAAACTCTAGGGTCAAAGTCAAAAATATTTATACCTGTTAAAAGTTCACAATGAATACACATGTTAAGCATGAAAACCCTAGCACCTACTGATCAAAATTTAAGCCAGATTACTGATCAAATTTCTTCAGACAAACAGACAGACATTATTAATTAATACAAGAAGCAAAATTTGTATATAGTCAAATGGAGAAAAAATCTATTTTGGAGTCACAAGATCAATTGTAATTTCAGGGACAGGGAGTGGCTAGGGAGAGTGGAACCCCACCCCACCCCTGGAATTTGCTTTGTTATTCAAATAAGACTATATACTGAAGCAAATAAAAAAAATGACTTTGAACATTATCCCTATTTTAAAACATTGACCCCACGACACCACTATCATTGATTTTAGTTTGTATTCATTTTTTTTCTTTGCTTGTGAGGAAATTCTGGGCTAGCATTTTTATGACTGAGGTGCGAACCCCCCTCCCCCTCCTGAAAAAAAATCTGGATCTGCACCAGTAACTGAATGTCACATGGACAACGGGAGATAACTTCACAGTGTGAAATTTGACTTCTGTGGCATGCGATGATTTTTGAACTTTAACCTAATCTTTCGGTTTATTTTACCCCAATCTATACTTAAACTTGTACTTACCGACTGTCATAGGTCTTGTAAACTTCATGAAATATAATCCAATTATAACACATAATGAATATTTTCCATACACATCTGCACCATGTGCATGCTATGTAAACCTTGGATGATTCCGTTCAGTACGAATCAGCCGAGGTGTGCCGAGTGAAGCTTATCTAAAAATATGTTATGGGTGACGCAACCCAATGTGATGTAGAAATTTTCCAAAAGGTGTTTACATGTAAACATGTAAAGTTCAAGAACAAATTTTAATAAATTAATTCATAACAAACTATGTTTTAACATAACTTTTCTATCTATATGTGTAGCCTACTTAAAAAAAACCGTACGTTTCGTGAGATCGAGGGTGTGTATGTGTGTGGTGTTTGGGGGGGGGGTATTATTTAATTTAAAAAGGTTCCAATTATGATCAAAACATTTTTTAAAATCTAATTAATTAGACTCTGTTTTTCCAAGCACATAGGCGTCGGAGCCAGGGGGAGGGGGGAGGGGGGGGGGCTTTAAACCCCTCCCTTTTTTTTGCAAAGATAGACATTTTCTATATATGGAAAATTGGGATTTACCTTTTTTTGTTGGTTTAGCCCCCCCCCCTTTCAATTTCCTTCCGATGCCTATGAAGTGTGTAAAATACTGAGTCATAAGTCACAGGGTCTGAGAATGTTATACTCTATGTGACAAATACATGTAAATTATAGAATTATTTTGACTTTTCCTTGGAAAGCCCAATATGTACGGTGTGTATTTAGAGGCAAACACATTAGTGCGGGTATTACTGTCTCATGACAGCATCTAGTTTCACTATAATAGTGAGATACCACTATTATAGCGGAATTTACGTTTCCCCCCAACCTGTTTAAAATCCATGTTTACCGCATCATCCAAGTCACATAGTGTCGCAATCTATTTTCTGTCTAATTGGGGATAGATTGAATGAAACTCTGTAACAAAACTTTCATTGCAGATCAGAGTTAAAAACAATATTTCAGTTGAAGTTTGTGTCATGACTGACGCAAAATAATTCCTGAATCCTTCTCAGGATTAGGGCAATTCATAAGAGTTTAGGTCGTGCTGATGTTGTTATTTAGTGTATTTGAGGGGAAAGTAATTAGGTCTTACACTTTTCAAGCACGTGCTCGACTTTGAGAGGAAAAAACTTGACTGTGTTGCTGGATGTCTATGTAATTTTAGAATTTAAACCTTGATAAAAAAAAAATTGGTTTACGCGATAAGAAAAGGAACCCAGCAGGCACACGACGTTGTTTAAACGTTGAATATTAGTTGAAGTTGGGTTTAGACGTTGATAAATGTAGAAACAATATTGATTCAACGTTGACTTTTCAACGTTGAAAATTTAACGTTGAATCAACATTGAATTCAAATTGAGTTGAATTGCCAACATTGATTCAACGTCGGATCTTCGCTGAGCGGGCCAATCCTATTTTTCGCTGATAGATAATTTGGACTATGATCGACTATAACACTGTCGGACCATAACGAGGTCGGACTTGACAAAGTCGCACTACCTTATATCATTATTAACTATTTAATGACAAGGATGGTAAATATAGAAATTTTACACATTCAATGATAAATATGAATTCAGTACGAATTTGCCAAAGTACGAATTAAGAGGATATATGCAGTAGATTAAAAAAGACAGCATAACACAACCCTTAGGACTCAACACCAAGATTAAATGATAACATAAATACTCTGTAAAGAAAACATTTCGGCATGTCAGAGTACAATTATCATTGAATAGACATAATATGTCGAAATGCATATCTGGTGCATCAAAAGTGGTACCGTATAAGATTTGCATCTTACCTTGGAATGGTTTCATATGTTCTGGACTACTTCATGACCACATGTGAAAATACAAAACGTTTGTAAATGCTCAGGTTGATTAATTTATAAAATGTATTTTGGTGAAAATTATTGTAACATAATTAACTATTGATAGCAAATTAAACACTTACTGTTAACAATATATAATTTTTTTCATATAGTGATATACCGTATGTTTTTATTTAAGGGGTCCCGACCCTCTGCTATAAATTTCACCTTAGAAAGTTTAAAATTTGTTATATTGATTTTCATAAACAACAATAACATTAGAGCCACATGGAAAATAGTTTGAAGTATAAAGCGCTGCTTTTATTTCAGAAATGATTTTTATGTGCAGATAATGAAATGAAGAAATTGAATACAGAAAATAGACAGAGTAACGATTTATTACTGTACATCATTAAATATAATATATAAGGTGCATATGAAAATAATACTTACTATTATACCTTTTTAAATCATGTTAGAAAACATCTTTGAGCGATGTTTCCTTAGTCAGAAAATCACAATGTTGTATGTGGTTGTAATAAAAAAAAAATTGTGATGAGGAGTTATCTTTCTTCTAAACATTTCTTCATGTGAAAAAAAAGTCATTCTAAGTAAAATACTGTATTAAGTACTTGAAATATTAAACCATTTTTAGAATGGTACTTAAAAAGATACAATTAAGCCTCTCACAACTTTTTAAATCAAGACTTCCTACACAAAATTGTACAATTTAGTTGGATTAAAATTAGGAGAAGCAGAAGTTACATGGTTTTCTATAAGGGACCAACTTTTTTTGAATTGGGCAACAGATACTGAGAAGTATGGGGTTAAAAGTAAGTTTTATGCTAGCTTATTTTCTTAAGCAAAAAATCGATCATCACTACAAAACATCATAAAATCATTTCCCCCTTAATGATAAGGAGCTCACAGCTGATGTGACTGGTCGGCAGGGGATGCTTTTTCCTCCATGGCACCTGATACCACCTCTGATATTTTAGAGGTCCGCGTTTGCTATGCTCCTGATCTGTATTGTTTCATGGACTTTTGAGACGGAATACTGTTCGTTTTCTCCATTAGGAACAATAAACTTTTGTCATCATCTATTTATATTTTTAGACATTTGATCTGAAATACTTTTTATTATAATTCACATCTTAAGTTTAATCACCATATGATTGTTACTTAAAAGAGTTCCCGTTTTTTGAAAAAAAATCTTTGTTTTCATTCATTCGTAATTTCTTTAATGGCATATTGCATCAAATATATTTTTAGAGCCTATTTTGCATATTTTTCTTTAGCCTTATTTTCATCTTATCCTGGTATGTTATAAATACTTAGAGATTTTTCTTATTACCTAAATGAAATGTTCATGGTGTTTTTGCTTCTTTAAGATGAACCTCATGGACTCTCTTTGTGTTGTGCTGATCTTGATAACGTTAGTTTTTCGAAGGACGGAATGTTTTTCAAATGGTGGGCCTATATATACTCGCTGGGGTCGTACGAACTGTCCTGAAACAGCAAGGTTAATCTACTCAGGTAAGTATCGTCCTCAGACGATGCTCTGAAATAATCTTTTTAAAGTAAAATGAGAACATGTACATACAAAATGTTTCGACACCTCCTCCAATATATATAAAATCATATACACTTGCATGCATCACTGTTAAAAAAAAACAAACCTTTCTTATAAATTTCAAAAAGGTTAATAAGGTTTTATCTTGGAATCCAGGGTCATTGATTTTAAAAAGAAGATTAAAACAAAAAACTTTTTTTTTACCAATGTACCGCACATGACTCGCTTATTACATATGTACGAGTATACATGAAAGTAAATGCAAGCTTTTTCTGAAAATAAAATAGATTTGAGAAACATCATTTATATTTATTGTTTTTAAATTATGAACCAGATTTAATTGATTTTATTAAAAAAGCAATGAATATTTCATAAAGTTTGAGTTGTTCTTCAATTGTTTAAAGGATATGTTGGTGGCTCTCATTATCACCATCCCGGGGCTGCTGTAGAACCACTCTGTCTTCCAAAAGACCCAGAGTGGGGTAGGTATTACGATCACGGAGAACATCAAAGAGGATTTGTTTACGGAGCTGAGTACGAATACACTGGAGTCTTTTGCCTTTATCATCTCCAGAACCTTGATGTACCATGTGCTGTGTGCGAAACTGATGGCGAGAAGTCAGTCCTTGTTATACCAGGTATGTTGGAACACATGATTGGAAGAAATCTAGAGAGGCATGGTTTAAATGGATGTCTTCATCAAATTGTTTTGTTGTCTTAAATCCCACTCGAATCAAATACTAGTACCGTAGTTTGTCTTTTTTGTAACCGGGTATATGATTTAACTTTTGTCCTTTCATTTCCTATAACTTCTAAAACAACAATAGATATGGAGACATCACCACTTGCCGATGGAGAACTGAAAATTTTGTACTACATTACTACATGTATACTCGGCACTCAGGGCCATTGAGCAGGGAGGGATCTTTTTCGTGCCAGCACCTACTGTGACAAGGGACCTTGGTTTATACGGTCTCATCCGAAAGACCGGTATCCACGTCCCACAGTGGGATTCGAACCCGCGACGTAAGGATCAACTCCTTATTTCACAACTCTAGACCAGACGCTCTAACCACTGCGCCACACGGGAAACTATTTATAGAAGAGGGAATTTCTTGGTTGGGGTTACAGAGGAAAATATTCATTTACAAGGGAATTTATGTAAACAGATCTTCAAATGTTCTTTTGCTACAAGTTTTAGCAGGAGTTATGTCTTGTTGGAGTTCCATATTCGAGGCCAGCTTGTCCAGATTTTTTTCTCTTTCCATGCAACATTTTGAATTTGTCTACCTCAGTATAAAGGTGAAGAGGAAGGATATGGAGATAACGAACAGTATTCAATATCAAAGTCCACAAAACAATACAAAATAGAAGCAGAGCAAACACGGACCTCCAAATCATCAGAGAAGGGATCAGGTGTTATGGAGGAGTGAGCATCCCCTGCCGACCGGTTCCACCAGTGGCCTGTTCAGCAGAGCAAACGTTCGCGAACGCTCGCAAAAAATTACTATTGGAGGTATAAGGAATATTGGTGAGCGCTCGCGAACATTCGCTCTGCTGAACAGGCCTCAGCTGTGTGCTCCTTGTCATGATCGGGAAAAAAACGAAAAATCAGTCGTTAATTCAGTGTGTAACTAGTGGCCTAACAATTAGTATAATACGCCAGTCACTCTTTGACTCAATGATACTGGTAATTTGTATTTGCTGACAAGGTCATTGTATTGACCATAGAACTTACGAAATGATGAATTTAAACGAGACTCTTGAAATTCTTATTTCATCAACTTGTTTGTCAATAATTTACCTCTTTTTTGATATTGTTCATACGTAGAGCATGCTCTTGCATATCGAATCAACTGAGATATATAAACTCCGTATGCAGGTATGATAGGGTGCACCTGTGAATACTTTAGTGATTGTTTTTTTATGCCAATACAATGCAATAATTTATTTGGTATGTTTTCTTTACTTTGTAGCCGAGGATAGTGCGAAAGGAGCGAAAATAAAAAGGGGGCGAAATTTTCCCTGTATACAGTACACTTGCATGCATCACTGTTAAAAAAAACTTCCTTATTAATTTCAAAAGGGTCAATAAGGCTTTCTCTCGGAATCCAGGGTCATTGATTTTAAAAAAGAAGATTTAAACAAAAATCATTTTTTTTACCAATGTGCCACACATGACTAGCTTATTACATATGTACGAGTATACATGAAAGTAAATGCAAGCTTTGTCTGAAACTAAAATGGATTTTAGAGACATCATTATTATTTTTAAATTACGAACCAGATGTTATTGATTTTATTAAAAACGCAATGAATATTTCATAAAGTTTGAGTTGTTCCTCTATTGGTTAAAGGATATGTTGGTGGCTCTCATTATCTCCATCCCGGGGCTGCTGTAGAACCACTCTGTCTTCCAAAAGACCCAGAGTGGGGTAGGTATTACGATCACGGAGAACATCAAAGAGGATTTGTTTACGGAGCTGAGTACGAATACACTGGAGTCTTTCGCCTTAATCATCTCCAGAACCTTGATGTGCCATGTGCTGTATGCGAGACTTATGACCAGAAGTCAGTCGTTTTTATACCAGGTAAGTGTGAACACATGGTTACAAGAAACCGAGAGGGACAGGGATTGAGCGGATGTCTGCAATAAATAGTTTTATGTAATCCCCCCTTGAGTCCAAACTTTTTTAAATTGTACATGTTTTTATTAATTTGTAGCGAGAAAATCCTGCTACTCTGGATGGAAGAAGGAATATTCTGGGTATCTGATGAGCGGGAGACATGATCATAAAGCCGCCTCCACCTACTCTTGCTTTGATGAAGAATCCCAGTCTCTGCACGGAGGAGCGGAAAACAAAGATGGCTACCTGTTCTATCCGGTAGAGTCTCGGTGTAATCACGGCAGCTTAAGGTGTCCTCCCTACCGTGAAGGAAGGGAGCTAACCTGTGTCGTTTGTTCTAAAGACTGAGACATTATGAAAATAAAATATACTGCATATTTTGATTAGTGATTTTGTTCATTTTAAGCTATCCTGAGTCAAATTCTTGAGTGAACCTTTCTGAAAACGTTTTATTCGAAGTATGTTTTCATGTCCGTTTTATATTCGAAAACTCTTAAGGACATAGGCAACGTACCTCACCTACTGATAATTTTTCAAGATATTCTAAATTTAAACTTACAATACCATTACATGTTCTTAGACAAAAAATTAGCATGCGTTACCAGGGGTTTTGAAAAGATATCAAATTGTGAAAATTTTTGCATTATTCAAAGAAAAATGTTAAAAAATTACAAAACATAAATTCCAGATATTTTTTCATCAAAAATTGTAATGGAAGAGGTGTTCAAATCCATATATAAACATTAAAAGTATTGCACACGGGTCCTTCGTTTAGTGGACTCGTCAACTCCAGGGAATTAGCATGCGTTACCAGGGGTTTTGAAAAGATATCAAATTGTGAAAATTTTTGCATTATTCAAAGAAAAATGTTAAAAAATTACAAAACATAAATTCCAGATATTTTTTCATCAAAAATTGTAATGGAAGAGGTGTACAAATCCATATATAAACATTAAAAGTATTGCACACGGGTCCTTCGTTTAGTGGAACTCTTCAACTCCAGGGAATAACCCAAAACAGTTCAAACTACATTGCGTATGACCTTAAGTTGATTTCAACCAAACTTGCTATAACATAGACTTTTGGAAGGGAAATTCAAATTTTCAAATAAAAAACCACGTATTCTTCCTAAGGGATATTATAAATAAGTGCAAATTAAAACATTTTCTCAGGAACCACATATACAGGCATCTTCAGGTAATGTACTAACCCTAACCCTAACCCTGACGCACTTTTAAAAAAAACTGTGCATTAAATTTTCAAAGAGCATTAATAGCGACAGCTTTAATTAACCTAATCAATCTCTCTTGAATTCTAGAAAAAAAACATTTTACTAATCGCTTCCTTCTGTTGAGAGCGAGTATATTGGACCAGAAAACTTTGCATAGGTTTCACATATGGTAGCAATGCCATATATATAGCAATATCTATAATATTGAGAATCAAAATGTTCCTTTAAAGATAACATTAATATTCACTTATTAAGAATAAAACCCGCTTGGAAGAATGTGTGGTCTTAAATTTGAACAAATTAAATTGAATTCCCCTTCCAATGTTTACTTTGTGGCAAGTTTGGTTGAAACTAACTTAGGGATTCTTGAAAAAATGTATTTGAAAGGTTCACAGACGGAAAGAAATATATACAGGCGCCGGATAAAACATTTTCAGAAAGGTTCTCTCAAGCAATTGGCTCAGGAAAACATAAAATGAACAAAATCACCAATCAAAACATGCTGTATCTTTTATTTTCAGAATGAGTGAGTGTCTTAGTCCTTAGAACAAAAGACACAGGTTAGTTCCCTTCCTTCTTTATATGGGGGACACCTTAAGCTCCCACGATGACATCGAGACTCTACCGGATAGAACAGGTATAGCTATCTTTATTTTCAGATCCCCCGTCCAGAGATTGAGATTGTTCATCAAAACAAGAGTAGGTGGAGGCGGCTCTATGAGCAAAATTTCCGCTCATCAGATACCCAGAATACTCCTTTTTCCATCCAGTAACAAGTTTTTCTGGCTACAAAGTAAAGAAAACATACCAAATGAATTATTGCATTGTATTGGCATAAACAAACAATCAGTAAAGTATTCACAGGTGCACCCTATCATACCTGCATACGGAGTTTATATATCTCAGTTGATTCGATATGCAAGAGCATGATCTACGTATGAATAATTTCAAAAACGAGGTAAATTATTGACAAACAAGTTGATGAAATAAGAATTTCAGAAGTCTCGTTTAAATTCATCATTTCGTAAGTTCTATGGTCAATACAATGACCTTGTCAGCAAATACAAAATACCGGTATCATTGAGTCAAAGAGTGACTGGCGTTTTATACTAATAGACGAATTTCACATTCCTAAGAGTTATCTCCCGTAGTCGGCGTAATGCTCATTTTTCCCTCTTTGTCCTTTGTAAGTTACCCATTAATATTTCTAAAATTCAAACGTTATATGACAATATCGATATGTGCCTGTATTGCCAGAGTATGGGGCAACATGAAAAACATAATGAACATATTCATAATAGATTTTATTTTCAGGATACTGACCCATAAAGTTGGTAAGGTTATAGAGGGAAAACAGCGTCTTACGCCGGTTGACCCCAGATTGACCCCGCAAAGGGGAATAACTTTTGTAAATGTGAAAGTCGTCTATTGTTAGGCCACTAGTTACACACTGAATTAACGACTGATTTCTCGTTTTTTTCCCGATCATGACAAGGAGCACACAGCTGAGGCCTGTTCAGCAGAGCGAATGTTCGCGAGCGCTCACTAATATTCCTTATACCTCCAATAGTAATTATTTGCGAGCGTTCGCGAACGTTTGCTCTGCTGAACAGGCCACTGGTGGAACCGGTCGGCAGGGGTTGCTAACTGCTCCATAACACCTGATCCCTTCTCTGATGATTTTGAGGTTCGTGTTTGCTCTGCTTCTATTTTGTATTGTTTTGTGGACTTTGACATTTTGCATGGAATTAAAAAATTCTCATAAAAATGTTAAGAAAATATTTAAATGTGCTTTTTGTTTATTTGTAGTAAAAAAGTCTTGTTATGCTGGATGGAAAAAGAAGTATTCTGGCTTTTTGATGAGCGGGAATTTTGATCACAAAGCCGCCACCACCTACACTTGTCTTGATGAAGAATCTCAGCCTCTACATGGGGGATCGGAGAACAAAAATGGCTACCTGTTTTATCCGGTAGAATCTCGATGTAAACACGGTAGTTTAAGGTGTCCTCCCTACCACCAAGGGAGAGAACTAACCTGTGTCGTCTGTTCTAAAGACTAAGACACTCACTCATTATGAAAATAAAAACATACTGCATAATTTGATAGATGATTTTGTTCATTTCTAATTTACTTAAGCCAAAAACTAAGGTGAGCCCTTCTAAACCTGTTTTGTCCGTCGTTGGCTGTTCTGTTAATTTTTCATATACAAGTATTTGTCATTTCGAGAATCCCTTGCAGTTAATATCAACCAAGTTTCCTTGGGAAGGAGAATTCAAATTTGTTCAAATATAAGACCACGCATTCTGCCAAGTGGATGGTATTAAAAGGAAGTGAAAATGAGAGATAAAAAATTAGAAATGGGACTGGAAGCTTAAAAATCTCTCTGATGGGAGCTCCCCATTCCTTCATTTTTGTTTTACAAACAGTTAGTATTATACCATTTAACATGGAATCTGATGACTTTACATATTCCATGTGTTTTATATTCCAAACGATTATATGATTGATCTTGACTTTACCCCCTATCAACCCAAAAGAGTGATGCTTTTTATACTGATGGACATTTTTGCCACAAGCTTTTCTTTACATTTTCTTCTACTCATGAATGTACTACTCTTGTATTGAAAGACAAGTAGAAAAGAGTGTCAACCAACAGAGATACAAGTTTAAATGGTTAAAATGATAAAGAACAAACTGAAATCATCCACAAAAGTCAATTTAAAAAATACATACTAGTATCCCGATCGAGCAGTGCAAACAGGGGCCTCTAAAAGATGAATGTTGAGTTCAGTTGCCATGAACTTGTAAGCATCCATTGTCGACAGATCACTCCGCCGTTGTCTCTTGATCCATATGAAAAAATGATTAGACAATTTATGTGTAAATAATGACCTTTCAATTAGTGTGAAAAGACGACAGTCAGCATTAGACATAATTACAAAACGTATTTTCTGACAAGGCCTCGTATCATTTTTTGAACGAAATGACGCTTTTAAAGGAGTCTGTAGATATACCTATTTCCTATCTCCGGATTAAAATCAAACCAAGCAAATGCTATATCTTAAACAAAAAGCCCAAAGACCACATTGCTTACAATTTACACGAGAACATTTGTCAGGAAAAAGCAAAAATCATTTCAGTTTTAAAAAAGATGAAATATACTTAAATGATCCAAAGTGTTTAGTCATAAACAATTTCAAAATCCCTAATTTAAAGAAATTAGAGCAAAGCCGGTGCAAAATAAAAAATCTGTATGTATGAATATGAAATGGATGGAAATAACGAACTTACAGTATTCAAGATCAAAAGTCCAATAAACAATACAAAATAGGAGCATAGCAAATGTTACATTAAAGTTTTGCAACTTCAAAAATTCAAAACCATCTATAACATACTCGAGATCGTTATAGCTATTTTTGATTTTTTTAAATTGCAAAACTTTAATGTAACACAAACATCAGAGGTGGGATCAGATGCCATGGAGGAGTGAGCATCCCCTGCCGACCGGTCACACCCGCCGTTTGCTCCTCGTCATGATCTGGAAATAACGGAAAATTCAGTGTGTCAATAATGGACTACCAATGAGTATGAAAAGCGTCATTCAGCATTCAACTATTATGATAAATTGTATTTGCTGACAATAACATACTATCGACTATAGAACTTACGAAAAAAAAATGACTTTAAACGAGACTGCTGATATTCTTGTTTCATTTCGACGTGCGAAACCACAAACAACCATTTGTTACCGTTGAAAGGTAAGTAAATTATCAGAATTGAAGTTAAATGTATGATTAATTATTATATACCAATTTTACAGCTAAGGAAAGTATACACTTATTTAATGACTACGAGGTAAACAGTCAAAATGTTGTCCCGAGGTAGTGGGGGAGACCTGGGAAACTGTTGACCGAGGCCTTCGGCCTCGGGCAACAGTTTCCCAGGTCTCCCCCACTACCGAGGGACAACATTTTGACTGTTTCACCGAGTAGTCATTGAATAAGTGTTTTATTACCTAACCTACTATATAATTGATTAAATTGGTATAAAAACACACAAACAATCAATAAAACGTTTTCACAACTGTTTATTCACATACTTGTCTATTAGTTAGCTGAACACATAATATAAAGATTACATTAATATTTTTAATTTAAAGTAATACTTAATAAATGGATTGTTTGTGTGTTTTATTTAAATTTGATTTATTATAGAGCAGGTAAATAGTGATGTCGTGATCATCAAATGCTTGAATATCACGATGACGCTTTAAACAGTCAACAGTTCATTCTGTGGACCGGTCAACAGTTCACAGTTTCATGATCACGCAAAAACATAGAGTAAACCGTGAAACAGTTCAAAATGCCTAATTTTAATTCATATAGTAGGTTAGGTAATAATATAAAATACGAGAAAAAATACCCGAAATGAGCGACAAAAAATCGTCGGCGTAAATCGAAGGTTTTTACAACGTTTAGATCAGGCCTGGGGGCCATAAAACTTAGACGAGCTCACTTTTGATCTCAGTCTCACTTTTTCCGAAGGAATTGATAGGGAAAAGTGAGACTTAGATCAAAAGTGAGCTCGTCTAAGTTTTATGGCCCCCAGGCCTGTAGCTCTCTGCTTTATCTGTCCGAATTTTCACAAGCAGAGAGCTACAGTTCTGCAGCTACAATCTTTAAAGACCCCGATTTTTACAAAAATATTACGTTCAATCAATAAAAAATAAATTATTCTGACTTGTTTTTTCATAAGAAATATTTTGATATACAGCAGATTTATATAGAACCATTTATTTTCACAAAAATGTCATTGTCCACGAACTTTTCGGACAACTCTCGTACGATAATTTAAACTATGAGACAAGAAAACAACAAAAGTTCAACGCGCTAGCTTATTAAATAAAGTTCAACTTTTGCCATATTTTGTAATTTGAAATCCATGTTCACCGCAACATCCAAGTCACATAGTGTCGCAAAATATTTTCTGTCTAATTCGGGATAGATTGAATGAAACTGTAACAAAACTTTCATTGCAGATCAGAGTTAACAATATTTCAGTTGAGGTTTGTGTCATGACTGACGCAAAATAATTCCTGAATCCTTCTCAAGATTAGGACATTTTTGCAAAGTATGAAAAGATTTCTTTTATTTAATGAGAAAAACTAGACGTATCTTCTTGTTTTGACAATTCATAAGAATTTAGGTCGAGCTGATTTTGTTATTTAGTGTATTTGAGAGGAAAGTAATTAGGTCTTACACTTGATTTTCAAGCACGTGCTCAACTTGGAGAGGGAAAAAACTTGCGCGTGTTGCTGGATGTCTATGTAATGTTAGTATTTAAATCTTGATAAAAAAAAATTGGTTTACCCGATAAGAAAAGGAAGCCTCTCAAAACTTTTTAATTAAGACTTCCTACAAAAAATTGTGCTATTTGGTTGGATTAAAATTACGGAAAAGCAGAAGTTACATGGTTTTCTATAAAGGACCATCATTTTCTGAATTGGTCAACAGATATTGAGTGGTATGGAGTTAAAAGTAAGTTTTATGCTAGCTTATTTTCTTAAGCAAAAAATTGATCATCACTATAAAATATCATAAAATCATTTCCCCCATCATGACAAGGAGTATACAACTGGTGTGACTGGTCAGCAGATGCTCACTCCTCCATGGCACCTGATCCCACCTCTGATGTTTTGGAGGTCCATGTTTGCTCTGCTCCTATTTTGTAATGTTTATTGGACTTCTGAGTTAGAATACTGTTCGTTTTTTCCATACGGAACATTAAACTTTTTTCATCATCTATTTTTTATTTTTAGTCATTTGATCTGAAATACTTCTCATTATAATTCACATCTTAACTTTTAGCACCATAAGGTTGTAACTTGAAAGAGTTTTTTTTTTAAAATAAATTCTTTGTTTTAATTCGTTCATTCATTCATAACGTCTTTAATGGCTTGTTGCATCAAATATATTTTTAGAGAGCCTATTTTGCATATTTTTCTTAAGCCTTATATTCATCTAATCCTGGTATGTTATAAATACTTAGAGATTTTTCTTATTATCTCAATGAATTGTTCATGGTGTTTCTACTTCTTTAAGATGAACTTCATGGACTCTCTACTTGATGTGCTGATCTTGATAACGTTAGTTTTTCAAACGACGGAATGTTTTTCATCCGGGGGGTCTGTATATACTCGCTGGGGTCGTACGAAATGTCCTGAAACAGCAAGTTTAATCTATTCAGGTAAGTACTGTTTTCTGACGAGGCCCTGAAATAATTTTTAAAAGCAAAATGAGTACACACAAAATGTTTCGACACCTCATCCAATATATATGAAATCATAGACAGTATACAGGGTTCTTTTCGCCCCGTGTTATTTTCGCCCTTTCACACTTGAAAACAATTTTGTCCCGTTTTTAATTCGCCCACTTATAGTTTTGTTTAAGAAATAAAATTGTCATTTTTGAATTCGTCCCGTTTTAAATTCGCTCAAAAGAGGATAGTGCGAAAGGAGCGAAAATAAAAAGGGGGCGAAATTTTCCCTGTATACAGTACACTTGCATGCATCACTGTTAAAAAAAACTTCCTTATTAATTTCAAAAGGGTCAATAAGGCTTTCTCTCGGAATCCAGGGTCATTGATTTTAAAAAGAAGATTTAAACAAAAATCATTTTTTTTTACCAATGTGCCACACATGACTAGCTTATTACATATGTACGAGTATACATGAAAGTAAATGCAAGCTTTGTCTGAAACTAAAATGGATTTTAGAGACATTATTATTGTTTTTAAATTACGAACCAGATGTTATTGATTTTATTAAAAAAGCAATGAATATTTCATAAAGTTTGAGTTGTTCTTCAATTGTTTAAAGGACGATGACCATCTCATATTTAATAAAAATGTCTAATTGAATTTAACTGCTTTGAAGGTTTTGCTGGCGGATCCCATTATTCACATCCTGGGGCTGCAGTGGAGCCCCTCTGTTTACCTAAACACCCACAGTGGGGACGCCATAACGGAAGAACAGATGCTTCAAGAGGATTTATCTACGGTGCTGAATACGAAGTTCATCGTGACTTCATCCATTCTCATCTTCACGACCAAGATGTTCCATGTGCTGTCTGTCAGACTCGCAGAGGGAAAGACGTAATGGTTATTCCAGGTTTGTCAAGATTACATGGTTTGATATAAAATTATAATGAAAACATTTTTGGTATTGCTCATATCTTCTATAGTTAAATAAATGTAGATCTTTGTATATGTTTTTAAAACCAAAGAACTATATTCGGTATATTGCATATCTTTGCCCCCACAAAAATTAAATTTTGAAAAATTCTTAAAATGTGTTGTAGTTATAAATTGTATGAAAAATATAAATAAACAAAACATATCATAGTTTCAAAGAAGGTTATTGACAATTTTTTTTAATTTATGAAGTCACAAACTCATCGGATTTTGCATTATTTTTCAGAAAAAGACAAAATGGACAAAATTTGAACAATTTTATTAATAGAATTTATAGAGCGCATGTCTGTTCAGGAACAATATTTGCATATTTAATTGATATTATTATTCTACACATTATATCAAAACATTGAGCCTGAACACACCTGCGCTCGGTGATTTTTACTCAAAACATTGACGCAATTTTGACTTTTTTACTATAGAAATCATGGAAATTTTAGATTTACGTCATTTTCCTGACGTCATTTCAAACATATGACGTCATTGCTGACGAAAACATTCAGTGCTTTGAAGGCAGCATGAATCCACCTGTTTTAAAACATAATTAAATTTTACTCCGTCAAAGTTTGATTTTTGGGGCAAATATTGGTTACTACCGAATAAAGTTCTTTGATTCGATTTTTACCGTAACAGCAAATTCAAATTCAAAATATTGAAATAATAATATTTTTCATTGGTGAAAGTATTATACTTCATCGATAAAACACTATCCAGAAAAATAGGAACGGCTTTCAATCTATGATCTAGGGTTTAAAAGAAAAAAAAATGACATATAGAATCAATATTCCGTCTTTGAATTTCGTTTGGCTGTTCCTTTAACTAAATTCACTTAATTCATAGCAAGAACGTCCTGTTATCGCGGATGGAGAAAGGAGTACTCCGGTTACCTGATGACTGGTAGATACACTCACCCGGCGGCCTCCACCTACTCCTGTGTGGATCAGCACCCCCGGGCCGCAGTGGCAGGACACCAGAACCACAACGGGTACCTGTTCTACCTGGTGGAGGTCCGCTGTGGTAGCCTGAAGTGTCCGCCGTACCACAGTGGATGGGAGATTACCTGCGTAGTGTGTTCGAAACTATGAGACATTTATCTTTGAAATAAATTGAATCCGGCAATTATTTGTGTTATAAATTATTTTTCTAGAGAGGTGTGTTGAGAGGCATCATAAAAGAGTTGCCCATTACTTACCTGTGTGTTTTCTGTAAAATGAAAAGTGTGTCGTGAAGATAATGTACAGTGATCGATCTCAAAAAATCTCAAACCATTACAAAACAGTTAAAGGGGCTGAGTGGTTGTAGCCATTTTTAGACTTATTTGATCTCCATTAGAAGAAGAGCTCCATATAAAATTAGAATAAAATGATCAAATTTTAAAGCTAAAATGTATGAATTTTTTCTTTGCCAAATGATAGTTGACAGCTCAAGACATCAAATCCCAAATTTTAAGTTATATCTGGTTGTTAATAAAAAAAAATTACTAGTAGTTGACCCCTTAGCCTCCTTAAGAGGACATAAACACGGACCCCTTATAGAGAGGGTATTTATAGGCTTAAGCCTGTTGCCCAATCTATTCAGTTTACTGAATAAATATTGTTTAAATCATAAACACGGACCCCTGGGGCCATAAAACTTAGCCAAACTCACTTTTGATCTCTTTCTCTGTTTTCCACTATTAGTTTCTTTGGAAAAACGTGAGACTGAAATCAAGATGAGCTCGTCTAAGTGTTATGGCTCCCAAGCCTGGAAATTGCAGCGTTAGGATCAGTTTCCTTTGAAGATTAAGAACGAGCATTATGAATAAATATTTAAAGTGGTTTAACTTAAGATATTTACTTTATTTTATCAGCAAAATACCTGTAAGCGTTGCACGTTCTTATTCCCCTCTTGGACGTGGAGACTGATCCTTCAGATGAGACCGTATTAAGCGAGGACGTCCCGTGCCACAGTAGATTCTTGCAAAAAAAGTTTTATAAATTATTAATTGTAGATTTAAACTCTGAAACACTTGCAACAGGATTATTTCTTAATCTTTTAACATTACACTTGGTGCAAAACTTTCTTCAGAATTTACTCGCACAATACTTATCGCAAATTTGATTAATAAATTTTTATTACGATCTTGATATAGCAAAATAGAGAGAATTGTGAAAATACATTTAATATATGATATTCGACAACCAGTCTCAAACTACAAGGATTATCTCTCCATTTAAGTTTTTGAGGTTTTCCCATTAGAAAATATCCAATAACACTTCTGATTTTTGAATGCTGATATAAATTGTTTTTATTAATTACTTGTTTTACAAAATTTAAAACTTTAAAGAGGAAAAAAGTCATTAGTGTATATCGACATCTGTTAGATACCTAATTGATTTGACTTCAGTTTGCTAAACACACATAGTCATTAGATAACTTTCGGTTGCATGTCAGCTTTGGAATTTGTAACAAAACTATGTAACATATTTTTGAGTTTCTATTAATTTATCAGCCTCTCTTTTTGTAAATATCAAGGTATAAAAATTATAGAGTTAGATCCTAGAAAACTGCATGGAAAAGTTTTTTTTATATAAAATATTACCATTATTGCAAAATTCACTGGGAGTCTAAGAAGACTATCTCATTTTTGGAATTTTATATATCTGATTAATTAAATGTCTGAGTGAGATAAAGTTAATAAAAAAGGAATTATCTTTGCCTTCAAAGAGATTACTAAATTGTACGACAAACGAGATGATTCAGCTCTTCCACTGAAAACTATTCTTTTCTGTGTAGTAATAATACTAACTTTTCAGTCACATAGCGAAACAGAGGTAAAAGGGACATGACATTCAACTATTGATGTGGACGGAGATAGAAATATAAATCAGATAAAACATTCAGATAAATAATCAAAATACAGTTGTTAGAAACTCAATGTAACAAATATTTAAGCACGCACCAGGGTACTTTATAAAAAAAATAAAGTACAACTTAAATATCTTATCATAAAATAAGCATCCTATTTAATCAATTAATCATACAAGAAACACTCTAATAGATATACTGTGTTGATTTACATTTTAAAATAAATATTTGAGAGTATTGAAATATCGGGTGACAGAAGGTACTCACTTTTCTATAAATTCTGGTCTTTGCTGAATTGCTCAGAATTCTTGTGTTCAAGGATTTAAAGGTAATATTAACTTTCACTGTCCTTTTGGTAAAGGCTATACTTTTTTAAACATCATTACGTCGCAACTTATACATTAACAGTGTAATTGGTACTCATATAAAAATTTCTATACTTTTGAATTGTTTCTTTTAACTTGATTCTTTGAATAATTGAACTTTGACGAAATTTTTGAAAGCCTTTTCTCTATAACGAATGTTTTTTGCTATCATTTCAGCCAATTTTTTTCCTACTTACAGATGGCGTTCCTATCCTATTTTTGTGTTGTGTCGATCCTGATAGTCATCACAGTACCAGAGGTCAAGTGTTTCTCACCAGGGGGAGCTGTGTATACCCGCTGGGGTCACAAGAGATGTCCTAAAACAGCTGGAATGGTCTACTCAGGTTAGTGTTCTTATACCTGGTTCTAAGGAAGGAATCAAACACCTAGTTCTCTTGTAAGATAGCGTATACATGATTCTCTGGTAGCTGTATCACAAACGCCTAGTTTCCAAGTAAGGGATTATACCGGTTTAAATGGTTTCGTTTCATTTTGAAAATTTTATTGATTCAGGTAAAAGTATCACAGAATGTCATGATTACATACATTTCAAACATTACAAAATGGTCCACTGAAAGAAAAAACAGTATGATGCTTAATAAAGAGCTAATTGAGCATTTGCATGTTTTATCATGTAAAAAAAATTAACTATAATTAAAAGTAGACAAGTCCTCATGTAGTATTTCTAGCCGCTTTCTTATTAATAAAATTTTGTTTAGTACTCATATTTTGATCTCCAATGACAATGTATATATTCCAGTCTTTAACAGCATTATAGAAAAAAAGACTCTTTCCCTTTAAATGTAACGTTAGGTAAGCCCATTATCACTGTTCTGTCAGAATGAATTGTAAATATAGAAATATACTAGTAGCTAGCTGTTGATACAATTTTTAAATTATCATTCATTGTGATATACTATAGTTCTATTTTCTTTGATGGATGCACCAACTGCCCCCGTAACCTATGGTTTTGCATGGCGCTTTGCTCGAAGTTATAAAAAACAAATAACTTTTTACTTTCCATCTCATACATGTTGTAAAATTAATTATTATACATTTAGATCAAATTTCCTTAAAGCAATAGAACTATATTTTTGTTTAGGTTTTGTTGGTGGATCATATTACGGTCATCAGGGTGGTGCAGTAGAACCTCTCTGCTTACCCAGAAACCCTCAGTGGAGTCGCTATGACAAAAGGATGAGTTCCTACAGGGGATTTATCTACGGCGCTGAATATGAACTTCCGACAAACATTATTTACTCAGATCTCCATGACAACGACGTGCCTTGTGCTGTATGCGAGACTCGTAGCGGGAAGTCCGCCATTGTTATTCCAGGTAAAATATAATTTTGTTCGTGCTTTACGAGATGACGTGTACTTTTGGATATTTACATTTGCAAATATCTTTCTTAGATGAACCTATTGAAAAGAAAATATGTTCAATTCTGTGTGAATGTTATTTGGGGGTCAGAGGTCATAGAGTGACCGAAACACAGAGCGGGGTGATATTTTGTCTGTCACTGTGCAACTTGATTTGGAATATTTCTAAGTTAATAACGATGAAAAAGATAAAATGATAAACAATATGTATATTTTTCAATCTTGAGATGTAGAATAAATATTCTTTTGATGTGAATAAGGTACGTTTTGAATATTATAATAGCCTAAAACCGCACTTACCTTTTTCACCCAAAATGCTTTGGAGTTATGTAAACTAAAACAGACTATATCACCGCTTTTGACTTCAAATAATGTAAGAACTTATGAATGAGTTAGATTATTCTCAGCAGCGAACATTGTTCCTTCCCTTCAAACAGATTTTTCCTGAACTGGACTGCTAAATATGAATGAAGACATTCAAATGTTAGAGCGAGGTAAATAAACTTTGACCAAACAACTTCTACGTCATTGCGCGTCACAACTTAGGAATACGACGGCCCGTTCGTGTAATAAATGTAATTTTTCTTAAAATTTATTCGTCTCAAATGTAAATATAAGTAATAAACAACAATGAACTTTTAGTTGGTACGTGATCAAATCTACTGAGAAGCCCTTCGGGCTTCACAGAATTTGATCACGTGACCAACTAAAAGTTCATTTCCCAGAGAACTTTTTAACATTGTTGTTTATTTCTTAATTGCCTGCGTCGCGCAGTGGTAAGAGGGTTTGCTCTAAAGTCGCAAAATAAAGTGTTGATCCTTAGATTGAACGTCGCAGGTATCCCACTGCTTGACGTGGAGGCCGGTTCTTCAGAAAAGATCGAATAAACTAAGGTCCCATGTCGCAGTAGGTGCTGGCAAAGAAAAAAATCCTCAGTGCACCTTGGTTCTCGGTGCTAAGTATATGTCAAACAAACATATAGTTCTCACTCAGTTGTGCTCTGGCTATGGGGACATAAAACTTAGCAATCTCAATTTTACCCCAGTCTCACTTCTCCACTATTTGTTTTGATAAAGCGAGACCGAGAACAAAAGTGAGTTTGGCTGCGTTTCCTTGCCCCGGCGGTGCCTGATGCTAATTCTTACGCATATTCTCGTACTCTAGTCTTGATCATCAAGACGTGTCCATTATATCGTGATGTTACTTAAACAGAAGCAAGCGTCTAGATGATTAAATCTACATATATATTTGTCATTACTTAGTTTTGGTTGCGCAGCTCCATTCACTATGAAAAGTAGAACTCGTTTACATTAAATAACCATATGTTGCCTATGTCACAATAGCAAACATATCTTGACGTTACATTCAAAGAACTATATGCGGTATATTGCATATATTTGCCCCCACAAAAGTCAAATTTTGAAAACTTCCTGAAATGTGCTGAATTCAATAAATTGTATGAGAAATATGAATTAACAGAAAATATTATAGTTTCATAGCAGTGTATTCACATATTTTGTTTTTATGACGTCACAAACTAGTCCGATTTTATATCCTTTTTCAGAAAGAGGACAAAATGGACAAAATTTCAACAATTTGAGCTTTAAAATTTATAGAGCGCAAGTCTGTTCAGGAAAAATTTTGACATATTTCATTGATATTATCATTCTACACATTATATCAAAATATTGATCCTGAACACACATGCGCTCGGTGACTTATACTCAAAATATCGACGAAATATGTACATTTTTCTGTAAAATTCTTACAAAACTGAAATTTACGTCATGTTTGTGACGTCAATACGTACATATGACGTCATTACTTATGTAAATATCCAGTGCTTTGAAGTCAGCATATACTTCCCTGTTTAAGAACTTAATTAAATATATCTACATCAAAGTTTGATTTGGGAGGGGGGGGGGCAAATATTGGTTATTACCGAATAAAGTTCTTTCAATAATCTGAACTTCAAGGCATTTTTTAAAGGGTTCTTTTTCTATCTTAAAAGTTGAGTTTTTGTTATCTTCGTAATAAAAGGTTTTACGAAGGATGGATTTAATAGATACTCTTCAAACTTGTCATAGTTATATACATGTAAAGAATAAAACTGTCCAAACTCAGGTTAAAAAATCATAACTTAAGTCTAAAAGGATAGATTTCCCCCCTAAATTTTGGAAAAGGTAAAGCAGTGTCTTTGATTTAAATCTGATTATTTTTAATAGCGAGAACATCGTGTTTTGGCGGATGGAAAAAGGAGTACTCCGGTTATTTGATGACAGGGAGATACTTACACCCGGCAGCCTCCACCTACTCTTGTGTGGATCAGCACCCCCAGGCAGTATTTGGTGGGAGACAGAACAACAACGGGTACCTCTTCTACCTGGTGGAGGCCCGCTGTGGTAGCCTGAAATGTCCACCCTACAAAAACGGGTGGGAGATCACGTGTGTCGTCTGTTCTAAAATATGAGACTCAAATGTATTATCAAAATAAAGAGATACAGCATTAATCATTTTCCTTCCTTTTTAGCTCACCTGAGCCGAAGGCTCAAGTGAGCTTTTCTGATCAAAATTTGTCCGTTGTCTGTCGTCGTTGTCGTTGGAGTTGTTGTCGTCGTAAACTTTTCACATTTTCATCTTCTTCTCATGAACCATTTGGCCAATTTCAACCAAACTTAGCACAAAGTATCCTAAGGTGAAGGGGATTCAAGTTTGTTCAAATGAAGGGCCAAGCCCTTTTCCAAGGGGAGATAATTATAAATTAGTGAAAAATTAATAGCATTTTTTAACAAGAGGACCTTGGGCCTTATAGGTCACCTGAGAATCATGCAACAACTGTCAAATGATAGAATTTGGCTCAAGTTTTAAGGTAGATATTATGGCATTCACAATTTTGAAAGAGGCTGGCAGTCTGGCACCTTTGCTAATCATAACTATGAATTTTTCATTTGCTTAGTTTTGTTACTTAAAGGGGCTGTTTGGTTGTGGCCATTTTTAGACTATTTCTATCTCCTTTAGAAGAAGAGCTTCATATAAAGATAAACAAAAATAATAAAATTTTAAAACTAATATGTATGAAATTTTTCTTTGTCAAATGATAGTTGACAGCTAAAGATATCATATCATTTAAGTTATATCTGGTGGTTACTAGTAATTTGTTGTTAATTTGTTGACCCCAAGCCTCCTTAATACCCATGGACTGGATAGGGGAACAAAAACCAAACATGAACCCCCGACCCTAGGTCAACACATTGCACAATTTTTGAAAAGGCACACTTGCTTTTCAAAAATGTTTGATTAATACCAAGGAGCAGATTTCAAACAATTCATTTTCAGTATTAAGAAGAGCCCTACCCCCCCCCCTCCCTGGTATCCCTGACCCAGGAGCCTGTGAGTTCACAATTCAAGAAGAAAAACCCTCGCACATCATAACTATGTAAGTAGTTCATCTGCTTATTACCCAGGAGCAGAGAAGAAGATTTTCAAAAAAATTATGTATTTTCACTATATAATCATTATAGAGCCCCGCCCTAACACCAGGACCCCTGACCCTGGGGCCATGAAATTCACAATTTTAAAAGACGCACTCCTTTTTATCATAAGTATGTACTTTAGTTATTTTAATTAATACCCAGAAGCAAAGAAGATTTTCAAAGTATTAATGCATTTTTACTATATAATCAATAGAGCCCCGCCCTGACACAAGAACCCCTGACCCTGGGGCCATAAAATTCACAATTTTAAAAGATGCACTCTTACTCATCATAGCTATGTACTTGATTATTCTAATTAATACACAGGAGCAGAGAAGAAGATTTTCAAAGAAATAATGCATTTTCACTATATAATCAATGAGCCACGCCCTAACACCGGAACCCCTGACCCTGAGGCCATGAAATTCACAATTTTAGAAGAGGCACTCTTGCTCATCATAACTATATACTTAGTCAGTTTATTTGATACCCAGAAGCAGAAAAGAAGATTTCCAAAGAATTAATGTATTTTCACTATATAATCATTATAGAGCCCCACCCTAACACCAGAGCCCCTGACCCTGGGGCCATAAAATTCACAATTTTAAAAGAGGCACTCTTGCTTATCATAACTATGTACACATGTACTTAGTTAGTTTATTTAATACCCAGGAGCAGAGAAGAAGATTCTTAAAGAAATAATGCATTTTCATCATATTATCTATATAGCCCCGCCCTAGCACTAGAACCCCTGACCCTGGGGCCATGAAATTCACAATTTTAGAATAGGCACTCTTGCTTGTCATAACTATATATTTAGTCAGTTTATTTGATACCCAGAAGCAGAGAAGAAGATTTTCATAGAATAAATGTATTTTCACTATATAATCATTATAGAGCCCCACCCTAACACCAGAACCCCTGACCCTGGGGCCATAAAATTCACAAATCTGGAAGAGGCACTCTTGCTCATCATAACTATGTACATAGTTAGTTTATTTAATACCCAGGAGCAGAGAAGAAGATTTTTAAAGAAATAATGCATTTTCATTATGTAATCTATATAGCCCCACCCTAGCACTAGAACCCCTGACCCTGGAGCCATGAATTTCACAATTTTGGTAGAGGACTCAATGCTGATTATAATCATGCAAACAGTTTGACTGCTTGATGTCCAGGAGTATAGAAGAAGATTTTCAAATTTGCACTAATTTTAGTGGTTTTGGCCCCACCCCCCAGGCCCCAGGGGGGCAGGGATCATGAAATTCATAATTTTTGTTCCCCTTCACCCATAGATGCTATATGCCAAAATTGGTTGAAATTGGTTCAGTGGTTTCAGAGAAGAAGCTGAAAATGTTCAAATGTTAACGCACGACGAACGACGCACGACGCCGCGTTTTTAGCTCATCTGAGCCGAAGGCTCAAGTGAGCTTTTCTGATCAAAATTTGTCCGTTGTCTGTCGTCGTCGTTGGCGTAAACTTTTCACATTTTCATCTTCTCAAGAACCACTGGGCCAATTTCAACCAAACTTGCCACAGAGTATCCTTAGGTGAAGGGAATTCAACTTTGTTCAAATGAAGGGCCAAGCTCTTCAACAAGGGGAGATAATTATGAATTAGTGAAAAATTAATGGCATTTTTCAAAAATCTTCTTCTTAAGAACCACTGGGCCAGGAAAGATGAAACTCATGTGGAATCATCCTCAGGTAGTGTAGATTCAAGTTTGTTCAAATCATGACCCCCGGGGGAAGGGTGGGGCCACAATGGCCGATCAAAGTTTTACATAGGAGTATTTAGGGAAAATATTTTAAAATCTTCATTTCAAGAACCACTGGGCCTCAGGTAGTGTAGATTCAAGTTTGTTCAAATCATGACCCCTGGGGATTGGGGGGGGGGGGCAAAATGGCCGATCAAAGTTCTACACACGACTAAATAGGGAAATCTTTTAAAATCGTCTTCTCAAGTACTTCAAAGCCATGATTAGTGATATTAATGTGGTATCATCCTAAGGTAGTGTAGATTCTAAGTTGTTCAAATCATACCTCAGGGATAGTGTGGGCCACAATGGGGGATCCGAGTTTTACATTAAAACATATAAAAAATAAAAATCTTCTCAAGAATAGCAAAGCCATTAGTAATAGTAATACTATTTATATTTATATATTTTATATTATATATTGTATTTATATGGAAGCATTTTAGGGTAGTGTAGAATTAAATTTGTTCAAATCATAACCACTAAGGGTAGGGTGGGGTCACAATGGTGGATCAAAGTTTTACATTGAAAAATAAAGGAAAAAATTCCAAGAACAGAAAAGCTATGTTTAGTCATATTGACATTTAAGCATCCTCATGTATTGAAGATTTAAATTTATTCAAATCATGGCCCTTTGGGGTAGGGAGGGAAACAATGGGGAATCAAATTCAAATTATTATGAAGTTATATATAGGAAGAATGTTTTTAAAAAATCTTTTTATCAAGAACAGAAAAGTCATATGCTGTAGTAATATGTAGGCAATCTCAAGTACTAATAAAATTCAACCCCACCCCCCTTTCAGTGAACCTTTCAGTTCTGATCTGATTTGTGATTTTTCCTAGCCGATTTGCTCAGGTGAGCGATGTGGCCCCTGGGCCTCTTGTCTTGATTTTCTGAGGTAGGCTATATGCTATAATTGTCTTAGTGCTTTGGAGACCCGTGTTGCTCTGCTCCTGTTTTGTACTGTTTGAATGGAATTTTGAGTTTCAATATTGTTCTTTATCTTTTTATATTTGATTGCTGAAATAAATGAAAAATAACTTTCATCGGGATTTTGACTTCTACTAACATTCCATCGAAAACTTTCATGTAAAAAATATTCCGATGAAATTGCATTCACATTTCGCTTATAATTTAAATTATTATCTTAATTTAAAATTAATAATTTTTTTGACATCATTCACAACTGCTTTTTTAAAATAAAACTGGAACTCGTATTTCTTTTTCTTGTCTATCATATTTTTTCATTTCTGTCATAGCATGATTTGACATAATCACAACATCATAAAATAAAAGAAAAACAAATATTTATACGTACGCGAAAAAAGATTCATTTGAACAATTTTGAAAAAAAAATCACTGACTGAGAAATGTCCTAAAAAAAACAACAACCCAGCTTTGCTTTATTACTCAAGTCCAAGTTCATTCATTCACTCACACCAACATTAGTGGTACATGAGGTACAGTATATGAATTAGTCGTCATAATTGTGACAAAAATAATAAATATAATTTCAGAAAACTTAAGTGTATTCGGCGTTTTACAAAATCTGAGATGTAAAAGATTCTTTCTGATGCTGTTCAATGTTTTACATTCTAAAATGAAAAGAAATTCGTCTGCTATTTGACCTGTATTACACAATTTACAAACTCTTTCATCCAGTGTAATATTTGACCATCTACCAGTTTCTAATTGGGAGGTGGTGGTTTTAAGTTCTAAATTTTACTAGTATTTTTTTAAGTTTACTAGGTAACACAAGACACAAATATAAAATGCTTAGATATTTTTCACATCCATTTCACATACTCTTAAAAATTTTGTAAATTTGACCTTTTGATGAATTATTTATATCACTACGCCATTTTTGAAAAAAAAAATGGTCGCTTAATCTTTGCTTCACTGCCTTCAAATACCCTATTCCTGTCAATGGAACTTTGTTTAAACTAAATGTTGAGGAACCCACAAGAGGTTAAAATTTTATTAATGAAATCTACCCATGGGTTATTTGGATCTCCTTCAAAATATTGAGAACATAGATATCTATACAAAACACAAACTATATCGTTTTCTAAAGAATTCGGGGTAAGCAATTTTAACCAGTAGGAGATCATTCTTGTAAAAATATTAATATACAAACGGAATTTCTGCTTTCTTATGAGGGAGAAAGGAGGAAAAGAACTCTATATTTTTATATTATCTAAGTATTTCCAAAAAAGCATGAAAAGACGGTTTTAATATATTTTTCAATTTATGTTCTGAAAGCAGTTTCACTAGAACTATTATATCACTAAAGAATTGCTTCAGGAGTAAATTTAATTATTAAACCACATAGACTATAACGTAATGGAAAAGGACACAAGCACAATAGATGAATAATTGGAATGAAACTCTGAATTTACTTACTTTAATTGTCATTTGCAAATTTATTTTGTTTAAAACATTCTGATTGTACACAAAATACTCCAAATGTTGATATTAAAAGTTGTTTAAATTTTTGACTGACAATATTAAATCAAATGTGGTTTCTGGTTTTCCAGTAATCTGCCAGAATTCCAGTTAGTACCAATTATGCCTCGTTATTAAACGAGCTATTTTTTGCATTTATATGAAGCAGATTTTATAGAAAAAAACTCCTTCGTGAGACCAAAAAAACTTCCTGTAATATTTAGATATAGATGACGTATTATCAATTTACTTCCATCCATATGTCGAAATGATATATCCCAGTCAGCTTGAAATGAAAAAAAAAATACCACAGACTCTGACACATCTGTTCCATTTGAATATTTCCAAGAATGTAGCGTTATTCATAATCTAACAAGCAATGGGTTGAATAGGACTTCAACTTTTCAAACGTTAACTTATGGAACAATATACCCGTATTCCTGCATATGGTGTTAATATGCTTTACGAACGAACATTTCTAATCCGAGGTAAGTTTTTAACAAAAGAGTTGATGAAACAAGAATATTAACAATTTCGTTGAAAGTAAAAATTATATAATTTTGCAAGTTCCATGGTCTGATAAACTGAAATGTCTACGGATTTCTCCGTTATTTCCCGATTATGATAAAAAAAAAACTCACGTCCGGTGTTACCGGTCGGCGGAAAATGCTTACTTTTCCATGGCGCCTGATTCCCCGCTCTCTGTTATAAAGGTCCGACATTTGGGCTTGATTTCTGTTCGTTGACCCCATATTTTATTAATTTGCTTCTATTTATAGGTGTGCACAGAGAGAGAGAGAGAGAGAGAGAGAGAGAGAGAATTTAAAGATAACAGAAAGTTTATAATTTCTCAATATTTTTTAAAATCGATATTTGCATCATTTACAACGAAAATAGATTAAAACATATGTACCAATCCAGACACCCTTTTGAATTTGTATCATCGGGTTTTTATTGAACAAATAAAAACAGAATTAAATCTGTTACTTGCAACCAAACTTTACATGTACATGTATGAAATTATTTGTTTCGAATGCCCAACACTTTTTAATTCTGATTTATCATGTTTCATAATTATGTATCTGCCATTTGCATGATTTGTGTAGAGATTCCTTTCGTTTAAAAATTCTTAATTACGGCATACTTGATAAATAAATGTCTATCAACAAAAACGTACTTACAATAAATTTAATGAATTCCTGAGTATCTATTTAGATAAATTCGCAAAGAGCTTACCCAGTACAAATAAAAAATGAATGTAAACACTGCAGAGACGCGTGCGTTTATACCTACATGCCTTACTTATCTCTTTTTTGCTGATTGTAAATTCAGATTTAAAACTAGAACACAAGCCCGGCTCTTCTATCTACAAATGAATCTGCTCCAAATTTCACGGGTTCTGTGCCGATTGAAGTTCCTAAGGCTGCATCCTAGATAAGAGCTCATTTACTCCAAGATAAACTTTCTCCAAGTAAAACTAAACAATTAGTGATTGAGGTCAAACCATGTGCCGAGCTTTATAGTGGTCAGTGCTGAGGCTAGTCATGGCGTCCCGAGGGTTAGACCACTGGTCAGACATTGTTGTGGTGGTGATTTATTTTGCAATCATCTCCAGGACCTTGATGTGCCATGTGCTGTATGCGAGACTTATGACCAGAAGTCAGTCGTTTTTATACCAGGTAAGTGTGAACACATGGTTACAAGAAACCGAGAGGGACAGGGATTGAACGGATGTCTGCAATAAATAGTTTTATGTAATCCCCCCTTGAGTCCAAACTTTTTACTTAAAAGATTAAATTATGATTAATGCAAAATGCTCTTGACGTAAAGGCAAAATGCATTTTTTTTAAATTGTACATGTTTTTATTAATTTGTAGCGAGAAAATCCTGCTACTCTGGATGGAAGAAGGAATATTCTGGGTATCTGATGAGCGGGAGACATGATCATAAAGCCGCCTCCACCTACTCTTGCTTTGATGAAGAATCCGAGTCTCTGCACGGAGGAGCGGAAAACAAAGATGGCTACCTGTTCTATCCGGTAGAGTCTCGGTGTAATCACGGCAGCTTAAGGTGTCCTCCCTACCGTGAAGGAAGGGAGCTAACCTGTGTCGTTTGTTCTAAAGACTGAAACATTATGAAAATAAAATATACTGCATATTTTCATTGGTGATTTTGTTCATTTTAAGCTATCTTGAGCCAAAGTCTTGAGTGAACCTTTCTGAAAACGTTTTATTCGAAGTATGTTTTCATGTCCGTTTTATATTCGAAAACTCTTAAGGACATAGGCAACGTACCTCACCTCACCTACTGATAATTTTTCAAGATATTCTAAATTTAAACTTACAATACCATTACATGTTCTTAGACAAAAAATTAGCATGCGTTACCAGGGGTTTTGAAAAGATATCAAATTGTGAAAATTTTTGCATTATTCAAAGAAAAATGTTAAAAAATTACAAAACATAAATTACATATTTTTTTTCATCAAAAATTGTAATAGAAGAGGTGTACAAATCCATATATAAACATTAAAAGTATTGCATACGGGTCCTTCGTTTAGTGGAACTCGTCAACTCCAGGGAATTAGCATGCGTTACCAGGGGTTTTGAAAAGATATCAAATTGCGAAAATTTTTGCATTATTCAAAGAAAAATGTTAAAAAATTACAAAACATAAATTCCAGATATTTTTTCATCAAAAATTGTAATAGAAGAGGTGTACAAATCCATTTATAAACATTAAAAGTATTGCACACGGGTCCTTCGTTTAGTGGAACTCTTCAACTCCAGGGATTTAGCATGTGTTACCAGGGGTTTTGAAAAGATGTCAAACTGTGAAAATTTTTGCATTATTCAAAGAAAAATATTAAAGAATTACAAAACATAAATTCCAGATATTTTTTCATCAAAAATTGTAATAGAAGAGGTGTACAAATCCATATATAAACATTAAAAGTATTGCAAACGGGTCCTTCGTTTAGTGGAACTCTTCAACTCCAGGGAAGAACCCAATACAGTTCAAACTACATTGCGAATGACCTTAAGTTGATTTCAACCAAACTTGCTATAACATAGACTTTTGGAAGGGAAATTCAAATTTTCAAATAAAAAACCACGCATTCTTCCTAATGGATATTATAAATAAGTGCAAATTAAAACATTTGCTCAGGAACCACATATACAGGCATCTTCAGGTAATAAACTTTCACCTATTTGTCACCACATGGTCCCAGTGGGTTACAGCGCAATTTGAAAAAAATAAGCACTTTGAAAAAAAACTTTGCATTAAATTTTCAAAGTGCATTAATAGCGACAGCTTTAATTAACCTAATCAACGAAGTTGGCGACTGAAAAGTTTAAGCCATCGCCTTTATCATGAGATTTTGTTGTTAGATAACCATGGACGTCTTTTTCTAGTAAACTTTTTTCTATTTAACATACATGTGCTTTTTACAATAATAACCAAACTTTTCTTTGCACACATGTATTTGATTTCAAAAGTTTTCAAATGTATAGAGATTTATGATAAATATCCATCACATCTAGATTATTCACAACTGAAATCTTAAACATTTACATGTTTTCCCCATGTTCCATTGCGTTCTTAATAACCGTTTTGGTTGTTTATCTGATATGTTTTATCTCAATTATATCTGATACAGTTTCTTTCTTTTACAGTCAAAATCAAAATTTGGATGTCCATTTTTGATTCAATGTTTTATTGTTATGTGACTGATAACTAGTAGTTAGTATGCCGAGTAATACTACACAGAGAAGAAAAGTTGGCAATGGAATAGCTTGGACCATCTCGTATGTCATACAATTTTGTTATCTCTTAGAAGAAAAGGATAGTTCCTCATTTCTTACTTTAACTCGACTTTTCCACACTCAGTCAGGTATACAAAATTATAAAATGGAGATAAGCTTTTTTTACTCCCAATATATTTGCATTAATCATTTAATTTGATGGGACTATTTTATATAAGAATCTTTCCCCTACAGTTTTCTAGGATTTATAATTTATAATTCGAAGGTCTTGATACTAGTATTTGTTAAATTGAGTAGAAAAAAGGAGAAGTTGATTACTGGAAACTTAAAAATATGTAACATGCTTTTGTTCGAAATTCCACTTTCTATTAAAACAATTTCTAACATAAACGATTTGTGGATATATTTTATTTCAAGAAAAAAGTGCCTCATTTTTTCGAACACACGACACAGGTGATTTCCCATCCGCTGTGGTACGGCGGACACTTCAGGCTACCACAGCGGGCCTCCACCAGGTAGAACAGGTACCCGTTGTGGTTCTGGTGTCCCGCCACTGCGGCCCTGGGGTGCTGGTCCACACAGGAGTAGGTGGTGGCCGCCGCGTGATTGTGTCTACCAGTCATCAGGTAACCGGAGTACTCCTTTCTCCATCCGCGATAACAGGAAGTTCTCGCTATGAATTAAGGAAACACAATCGAAGAAACAAGCAAAACAGGATTCAAAGACTGATTATTTTTTCAGTGTCAAGTCATCCTTTTTACCAGAAAACTTCAAAGGAGACAAAGGAGCACAGACTGAATTTCTAAGAGATAGTATGAAGCATGATAAGTACATGCAATAATAGCAATGCCATAAAATCATTTTTTCTAAAATTGCAAAATTTGTAAATTGTAAAAACTTACTTACTGAGATATAAATCATTTTAAAATAAGATTTTTACAAGGGAATAGAAAAGTTTTACTTTACATCAAATATCAAATGCAGATTGCAAGTACAGAATTAAAATACAGTTCTAAAATTATGCAAACAGACTAAGATTTATTTTACTATATTAGATATGAGCAAAATCGGAATCAAATTCTGCATATTTATTATCCATCGATGTATCATTGACAAACCTGGAATAACCATTACGTCTTTCCCTCTGCGTTTCTGACAGACAGCACAAGGCACATCCTGGTCGTGAAGATGAGAATAGAGGAAACCATGATAAAATTCGTATTCAGCTACGTAGATAAATCCTCTGGGAGCATCTGTTCTTCCGTTATGATGGTCCCATTGTGGGTTTTTAGGTAAGCATAGAGGCTCTACTACAGCCCCTTGATGTGAATAATGGGATCCGCCAGCAAAACCTTCAAAGCAGTATAATATAAAGAAATTCTAATTTTTAAAAGTATGGAATGGGATTTGTGTCTACTTCTGTGCTTCATTTCGCGGTTTGGTGTCAATAACAATTTAAAACATCCAATTTGATTAAAATCTATCATTGTTAATCACTAAATGAATTATATATATTTAATTGTGAAACATTAGCATTATGATATTATAAAAGGAAAATTTTGCTTTGACAAAATCATAAAGAAAATGTAAGAAAGTTAATTTCTATTTGTAAACAACATTGAACATACTACCGGTATCCCCACAATTTTTTGTTAAAAAATAGAAAATTTGGTACCACATTTTCTCTGTTAATAAAACTTTTTCTAAATGAGCGATGAGCTCACTAAATGATACCCCCACCTCCATATAGTTATAATTGCAAAGTCCATATTTTGCTGTGGCCGGGAAACCCAAAATATGTGTCGGATCAAAAAATAAAATAGGAGGTGCACAATGGCAATATGTAATAAAGATTCTGTGAAAGTTTCATTAAATTTCCTTCAGTGGTATGAGAGAAGTTGCGGATAAGAGATTGGTACCCCAAAGCGTAACAGACGTACAGACGGACGGAATTAACGATTACTATATACCCTCCCGCTTTTCAAGCGGGGGGTATAAAAAAGACTATCTACCTGAGTAAATTTTTCTGGCACTTCTGGGACATTCATTGTGACCCAAGCGAGTATTCACGGATCCCCCGCTGAGGAAAAGCTTTCCACATGTTGAACAAAGGCTACAGACAAAATTAACACCACGCAAAGAGAGGAAATGGGGATCATCTTAATGTCAAGGAAATTGAAGGAATCTGCAAAAAATATTATCATTATTATTACATGTTATAATGAAGAGGAACATCACATATTACATCGGTCAAAATAATCAGTCATACAGCATAGGTGTCAGCATTTGTAAAAATAGTTAATATAAAGCAATTGTAGTTGTTTTAGCTATGATAAAGAATTCATTGAACTTTTTTGCTTGAGAGTTTGTGCATTTTTTCAGCCAATTCATGCTTATGGTAACCAGTCTAAGTTCAATAATCCTTTAATATGTAATCAAAATCAATAATTATTCACTGCATACCATGAGAAAATGAAGATAAGGATTATTAAAATGATGTATATGCAAAGTAAGATATGCAAATGAGGAGATGATCACAAAAAAGGGAATGAAAGCGTGCAAAGAAAAAATATGCATTCATAAGAAACGGTTTCAAACTAAATTATTATAACTGTTTAATTAAGCATTGAATTCATATTTTTTGATGTCTTCGGTCCTCTAACACACCTGGCCGTGCCGACAAATTGAATACCGCGCGTTAGCGCGGTATGATAATTTGTCGGCACGGCCAGGTGTGTTATAGGACCGAAGACATCCAAAAATATGAATTCAATGCTTATATTTACATTCTCTAATTTTCCTTCTTCATGATTGCTTATTTCGGTAATCTTTAATGTGAATTTAGCGCCCGTCAAAACAGCCGTGTTTAATAGATGTAAGAGCCGTTTGTGACTTCAAATGACGTTAAATGACGTTGCAAAGTTAAATTACGCAAACAAACATTGCGAGGAAAAAAATGACAAATTTATTCTTAACGCACATTACGTTATTTTTTACGTTAATTTTTCAGGGTTATATTTTTTCATTAAATTAAAATAAAACATTTTATATTTTGGTGTTCCTAGAGTATTGAAAATGCATATAGTTCCTACTGTGTATTCTAACGCGCGGTGAAAAGGTTTCGCGTGTGTTATAGGAATTTGAATGTCGTGGATTTCTAATTGATTTCATAAGGAAAATTACACTGAATGTAAATATATGTAAATGAAACAAAAAATTTTAATTATAGATCAAATGATAAAAAAAAAAAAGATAATGAAAAGTTTATTGTGATGATTTGATATGAAAGTATAGCGATGCTTTCATGTTTAAAACAAAATAAGCTAGCCTAAGACTTACCTCTCAGCGTGTGTTGACCAGCCCTGGAAGAAGGTGGCCCTTTATATGAAACCTCGAACCTTCTGTTACTCCGTAATCGTATTCCTATACAAAACACGTTTTGTTGACGGTGCCTCATGTTTAAAATTTCATTTTTAAGGATAATGAATTGATCAAGTGAATATCATACTATTTATTTTTTATCAATTAACATTTGCGTAGAAAGTTTCCATTTGTACACGTTAAATTCCCAAAGGAAAAGAGAGGTGAAAAAATAAGCGTCCCCGAAGTTTATAATAGTAATGTTTTGCCTAAATTTGTCCATAATCAAGTATATGAAGCATTCCATATCATTTTATTTTTTTCTTTCTTTTAATCTTTATTATAAAGTCACACACAAATGTCTCATATTTCGATAAATTACAAGAAAAATACGATAATGATAACAACTACGCGCTTTAATGAACGTGAAGTTTTATGATTAACGTGATGACTTTAATTCTTTTAATTGCTTCCATACTTATGCAGCAATATATGATCGTCACCTACAAACAGGGTTAACATCTGTTAGTTGATTTAATACACAAGAGCATATTCTGTGCAATTTCTAAAATGAGGTTACATGTAACTATTGACAAACAATTTGCTGAAACAAGAATACCAGCAGTCTTGCTTGAAGTCATCATTTCGTAAGTTCTATGGTCGATACAATAACCTTGTTAGCTAATACATTTTCATTATGAAGTCAAATGCTGACTGACAATTATTATACTGATTGTTAGGCCATTTCATACTTACTAAATTGTCAACAGATTTTCCCGTTATTTCCCGACCATGACAAGGAGCACACGGCGAGTGTGACCAGTCTGCAAGGCATGTTCACTCCTCCATGGCACATGATCCCACCTCTGATGTTTTAGAGGTCCGTGTTTGTTTTTCTCCTCTTTTACCTCGTTTTAGAAACTGCTCATATGTAGAGTATGCTTTTGCATATTGAGTCGACTATATATCAATATTTTCTTATTACTGAATACTTTTTCGCCCCGTGTTATTTTCGCCCTTTTGCACTTGCGAACTATTTTGCCCCGTTTTAAATTCGCCCAGTCTTAGTTTTGTTTAAGAAATTATGCTCTGTAATTTGAATTTGCACCGTTTTAAATTCGGCTTATCAGGAAGAGGGCGAAAGGGGCGAAAATTTCCCTGTATACAGTATATAAACTCCATATGCCGGTGATGAAAGTATTTCGCTCCACAAGTGAGGGAAGTTAAAGTCATCGCGTTTATCATAGAGTTTGGTTGTTAAATTACAATTAACGTCTTTTTCAAGTAAAATAACTAATAGTCGGATTGAAGACAGGCCACAGCAAGTGTTTTATTAAATTTTTGACAACTTCGGCTTCATGTCAATACAAAAAAGGTCTGCTAAAGACGGGGCACAATTGGTACCCATGGGAATTCCAATGTATTGTTGGAATATCTGATCTTCAAAAACCACAAAGATATTGTCAATCATAAACTCAAGCATATTTTTGATGTCAACATTAGAGTAATTTTGTGTACAATCAAAATGTAAGTGTAATTTTAACAAAATTAATTTCCAAAAAGACTAATGAAAAAGAAATAAATTTAAGAGTTCCACTTAAAAAAGCAGTTTTCATGGACATAAAAAACTGGACTTTTATATATAGTGCAAAATGGTGTATTGGTGTATAAAGTTGAACATTTTTTAAACTCTTGATTTTTGTAAAATCACGTGATTTCAAATTGTCCAAAAGTTTCTGGGAATTTTAAATATCCAAGCTGATTTAAACCACTTCTACATATATAGCTACAAAGTACTCTTGAAGTTTCTCCTTCACTACTGTTAATATCTTACTTGGGGGTACAGAAAAAGGCTCGGTTGAGCATTTACTGAAACCCGCAGTGTATCATTGTGAGGATTTTTATGAAGTTTTGGAATCCTGTATAGATATGGTAGTTTAGGCTCATTTTGGCTCTTTGGGATCTAAAAAATATTCAAAACTAAAATATTATTTTAAAATTACACTTGTTCACATCATTTCCTAATTCAAAAGATTTTAGGGCATTGTCCTTGTTATAACCATTATTTTGTAAATTCTATAAATTAATTGATACCTATATCTTTGTCAAATAATTGTTTGTTTTTTACTTGTTTTAATTTTTAAGTAATACAGGTAATGATCAGGACTGATACTAGTATTTCTTTCCTCTACTTCGAACTGATCAGCAGATGTCCTGCCCGGGAAAAAGATACTCCTTTATAGGAAATATTTTACCTCTTGTTGCTTAATTTTTTTTAAATTCAGTGAAACATTTCATATTTTAAATGTCAATACATTTAAAGATTATTGATCAAAGCATATCAGGTTAGTTTCCGAGTTAAAATTACAATGTTTGGAAAGTGTCTCATTTGAATATGCTGAGGGTATTGGGGCATACTTTACTATGATCCTTTATTTATTACATTAAGATTATATTCATATATAAGTTACAATGCACTGCAGGGGATAAAATAGATAAAATACAGCGCTAAACCTATATATAGAAATTTCTTCAAACGTGATATATTTTTGTTTTTAGAAAGATATCTTTTGGAAATAACTAGTTTATTGAGAGATATATGAAATATGTTATAAATCTTGAAAGGAAATATATGAATTGTACTTAAATGAGGCTCCATAACGCAAAGTAAAAAAAAAGTATTATTGTGATTTATATGAAATAAATAATCAGTAACCAAGTTCAAAACTAAAACAATATGCGAATTGGAAACAGGGCATCGAAAATATCAGAGCTGTTATCAAATGCCATTGGGGGATAACATCCTTTGCCGCCGTTCCACTTGCCATATGCTGCTTGTCAAAAAAAAGGAAATAAATAACATAGACATTATCATAAAGAATAGATGAGGTCATACAATGCAAGATTAACAATAAGAACTATACAGCCACAAGTAGGACATCATCTCAAGCCACGACCCGGAGTCCGCATATAGCTCTCTCCTCTCTCCTCTCCGTTGCTGCTTGTGTGGTGATCTTGAATATTTACGCCTTTCTATTGTGACGTCATATTCAGTCAATGACAAGTTTTTTTTCCATCCCAAATGAAATCAACAATTGACATCAGCAGTATTTCGTACATTGCGATTGGATATTGAAAGGTCGCACCAAAATTCATTAACCCAACTATGCTCTACTCATATTGGTCAATATTTTAATGAGCTACGAAATACTCTCTTCAATCAAGGCTACATTTTCCAAAAAGGACAAAAAACTTAAAAATATTATCCAATTTTGATTTGCTTTTGGTATACATATACTGTATATATATATATTTGAAGACAAGCAAGTTTTTGCTTGTCGGGTCTTAACGTTTCCTTGGCTCGGATTTGAAAATTAATTCTACGCATACAAAGACTTTGAAATTATTGTCTCCTGACAACTTTCAGTGACCTCCTAGTAATGTACAAAATAAGATAACCTAGTCCTTTTCTATGGAATCCGGATAGGGCCACGCAATTCACTATCGCATCATCGCACCATCGCATCATCGCACCATTCAAAAAAAGAGACCAAAAATAAAGTTTTTAAAAAGTAGTTTAAACTCCAAGATCAAGGTCAAAGGGTTAAAGTTATTGGTATCAAATGAAAGGTCTTCACACAAGAATTACATATGTGAAGTACAAAAGCCCTAGACCTTATTGTTCACAGTTATGTCAAGATAAAAGTTTTTTTCCTAAGATTAATCGTCAAGGTCAAGGGGTAAGAAATCATAGCATGCTCGAAATTATCTTGTCACAGGTAAAGCACGTCAAATATGAAATCCCTTTTTATTCTAAATTTAAGGAACAGTCAGTATTTGTGAAACACAGATGACCCTGTATGGTAACATAACGAAGATTAAATTTTTATTATATGCAAATTAAATATATTATTATCCAAAGTAGGGTTTTTCTCACAAGAAATACGATTGTGAAATACAAAACCCCTAGCACCAACTGTTCAAAAGTTAAAGTCAAGGATAAATGTTTGAAAGGTAGGTCAAACTCCAAGATGAAAGGGTCTGAGTAGTTGGTTTCATAAGAAAGGTCTTCTCACAAGGATTACATATGTGAAGTAAGAAAGCCCTAGCTCTTACCGTTCAGAAGTTATGGTCAAAGTTAAAGTTATTTCATAAGTATAATCCCCAAGGTCAAAAGGTCAAAACTGTTGGTATCCAATGAAGGTCTTGCAACAAAGAACACATATGTGAAATATTAAAGTCCTAGTAAAAACCATTCAAAAAAAGAGACCAAAAATAAAGTTTTTAAAAAGTAGTTTAAACTCCAAGATCAAGGTCAAAGGGTTAAAGTTATTGGTATCAAATGAAAGGTCTTCACACAAGAATTACATACGTGAAGTACAAAAGCCCTAGACCTTATTGTTCACAGTTATGTCAAGGTAAAAGTTTTTTCCTAAGATTAATCGTCAAGGTCAAGGGGTAAGAAATCATAGCATGCTCGAAATTATCTTGTCACAGGTAATGCACGTCAAATATGAAATCCCTTTCTATTCTAAATTTAAGGAACAGTCAGTATTTGTGAAACACAGATGACCCTGTATGGTAACATAACGAAGATTAAATTTTTATTATATGCAAATTAAATATATTATTATCCTTAGTAGAGTTTTTCTCACAAGAAATACGATTGTGAAATACAAAACCCCTATCACCAACTGTTCATAAGTTTAAGTCAAGGATAAATGTTTGAAAGGTAGGTCAAACTCTAAGGTGAAAGGGTCTGAGTTGTTGGTTTCTTAAGAAAGGTCTTCTCACAAGGATTACATATGTGAAGTACGAAAGCCCTAGCTCTTACCGTTCAAATGTTATGGTCAAAGCTAAAGTTATTTCATAAGAATAATCCCCAAGGTCAAAAGGTCAAAATTGTTGGTATCCAATGAAGGTCTTGCAAAAAAGAATACATAAGTGAAATATAAAAGTCCTAGTACAAACCGTTCAAAAAAAATGACCAAGAATAAAGTTTTTAAAAAGTAGTTTAAACTCCAAGATCAAGGTCAAAGGGTTAAAGTTATTGGTATCAAATGAAAGGTCTTCACACAAGAATTACATACGTGAAGCACAAAAGCCCTAGATCTTATTGTTCAAAAGTTATGGTCAAGGTAAAAGTTTTTTCATTAATACGTAAATCTCCAGGTAAAGGTCAAAAGGTCAAAGTTGTTGGTATCCAATGAAAGGTCTTGTCAAAAAAAAAAAATACATACGTGAAATATGAAAGTCCTAGAACCTACTTTTCAAAAGATGTGGCCAGGGTTAAATTTTTTAAAAAGTAGTTTAAACTCCAAGGTCAAGGTCAAAAGGTTAAAGTTCTTGTGTTCCAATGAAAGGTCCTTTCATAAGGACTACATATGTGAAGTATGAACCTTATTGTTCAAAAGTTATGGTCAAGGTAAAAGTTTTTTCATAAGTACGTAAATCTCCAAAGACAAGGTCAACCGGTCAAAGTTGTTGGTATCCAATGAAAGGTCTTGTCAAAAAGAATACAAATGTGAAACATGAAAGTCCTAGAACCTACTTTTCAAAAGTTGTGGCCAAGGTTAAATTTTTTAAAAGTAGTTTAAACTCCAAGGTCAAGATCAAAAGTTAAAAGTTCTTGTGTTCCAATGAAAGGTCCTTTCATAGGGACTACATATGTGAAGTATGAAAGCCCTAGACCTTATTGTCCAAAGTTATGTTCAAGGAAAAAGTTTTTTCATATGTTCGTTAATCTCAAAGGTCAAGGTCAAAGTTGTTGGTATCCAGTGAAAGGTCTTGCAACAAAGAATACATATTTGAAACATGAAAGTCCTAGTATCTACCATTCAAAAACTATGGCCAAAGTGAAAATTTGAAATTTTTGTGTAAAAGTTGGTCAAACTCCATGTCAAGGTCAAAAGGTCAATTTTGGTGTTACCCGAAGAAAGGTCTTACCACAAAGAATATGTAAAATATGCAAGCCATGCCTCCACTAAATCAAAAGTTATGGGCAAGGTTAAAGTTTTTGTGACGGAGGGACAGAATGACGGACAGACAGACGAATTAGAATTAATGTCCCGTCGGTTTTGCGTAAGCGGGGGACGAAAGAATTTCATACAAGTCATTCTTATCACATGTGTTTTTAAATGCTAATTTTGACATCATAAACATGTGCATTTTCCCGTATTTTCTTAAAAAGTTGCAGAAGTCACCAATTTTCAATGGGATTTTTTTTCAGATAACGTAGTCCACAGGCATCGCCCACAAAGATCTTGAGATATGTAATTTGTTTTTGAATTTTGCACAAAATATCAAAAAATTAACGTGGGCGACAGCTGTGGATTCTGTTTTCTAAAGGAAAATCACCCTTGAAATGTGCCATTTTTGACGTCAAATTTGCAGAATGGTAAACCTTCATACCATATTCTTTCCTGATTTATCAGAGTCATTTATTTAACTAATATTTAAGCCAGTTTCAAAACTTTTTTGATGTCATTACATTTTTAGGGCGCAATAAAGCTAATGTTATCACTATGTTATCAATAGAGTCCCGCCCTAACACCAGAATCCCTGACCCCAGGGCCATAAAGTTCACAATTTGGTAGAGGCACTCTTGCTCATCATAACTATGCACTCAGTTGCTTTATTTAATACCTAGGAGCAGAGAAGAAGATTTTCAAAGAATTCATGTATGTTCACTATATAATCAATGGAGTCCCGCCCAAACACCAGAACCCCTAACCCTAGGGCCATGAGATTCACAATTTTGGTAAAGGCACTCTTGCTCATCATAACTATGTACTTAGTTAGTTTACTTAAGGTCAAGATCTAGCAAATAACTGAGACAAATTTTTTTGGTGCTAGATCCATTATGACGTCATAATCAATTTTAAATTTCTTTTACGGCTTAAGCAGAATTATGTAGAAAATAGGGTATTTTCATGTCATTCAATTTGAAATCATATGAAAAGTAAACCGGATACCTATATTAAATTTGATATTTATTTAAAGAAGAGGCCATGAACATACTAATTACCGTTTTCTGAGAGACTGTAGGCAAACTGGGTACATTTCTTTTGCTGAATACGAAAAAATCTCCCATATTCATGACTGGTTTTCTTAACTTTTCATTGAAAATGACAGTTTAAAATACAGTTTTCGCCTTGTTTACCTACAAATTATGCCCCGAAACACCTTTTCTGACCTAGCTAATGTTGAAATGCATCAATAAAGGAATTTATTTCTCAAGCTTGATAAATCTGTAGGCACCTTTCATTTACTAGATCTTGACCTTAATACCAAGGAACAGAGAAGATTTTCAAAGAAATAATGCATTTTCACTATATACTTATTTAGCCCCGCCCTAGCACTAGAACCCCTGACCCCAAGTCCATAAATTTCACGATTTTTGTAGAGGACTCAATGCTGATTACAATCATGCAAACAGTTTGACTGCTTGATGTCCAGGAGTAAAGAGGAAGATTTTTAAAGATTGCATTAATGTTAGTGGTTTAGGCCCCACCCCTCAGGCCCCAGGGGGGCAGGGATCATGAAGTTTTCAATTTTTGTTCCCCTTCACCCATAGATGGTTTATGCCAAATTTGGTTTAAATTGGTTCAGTGGTTGCAAAGAAGAAGCTGAAAATGTTCAAATGTTAACGCACAACGCAAGAAGACGGACGAAAACGGATAGCAATAGGTCACCTAAAAACACTTCTGTGCAAGATGTTGCTCCGAATGAGACATCGGAAACGAAACCAAAAACAGCACCGTTATCAGACAAACCTGTAATTCCAGCCAAAAACGGAGCGGACCGTACACCACGAGATCGGGTCGAATCGTAAGGACACCTGCAGCTTTGAAGGACTTTGAGAAATAAATTTGCATATCGTTTTTCTGTTTGGTTTAAAGATTAATGTCAATTTTCTAGTCAATTTTGCAAAATCTTTTAATTTGTAATTGTTGTCAATTTCATTGTAAGTGTAATTTTATTGTTGTGTTAAATGTGTATTCATTGTGAACTTCCAACAGGTATAAATATTTTTTGAATCAGAAATGATGATATAATTATTTTAAAAATAATTACTATAAGAGTTGAAAAAGTTGTGCATATTTAAATTGACTGAAATCTGCAGATGAATTTGCTATACTCTTTGAGAATTATTTTGCTACTCAAAGCACCTTGATTAACTATTTTCAATCATATCGTTTTCTGATATGTGCAGATTTTTCAACATAGATACAAGCTGCAGCTCTCCGGCTATCCAAAAAAAATAAGCTCTCCGGTCTGTCAAATTATTTTTCGGAGAGCTACAGATCTGCAGCTACATATAGATACATGTCATACATTAATTCTCGAGAGGGACGTTAAACAATATACAATCAATCTAAATAATGTATATAAAAAAAAGCTTTTCAGAAACTGTTACCAATTCCAAATACTTGTGAATCATATGTTTTAGCTCATGTAAGTTTTTCTGGTTTCCAGATCATATTTTGTCTGTTGTTCATCGGTTTGTCTGCAGACTTTTCACATTTTAAATTCTTCTCCAGAATCACTGGGCCAATTTAAACCACTTTACATAGAAATGTGCAGGAGACTTTTTCAATCATATATCTTCGTCTCAAAAACAGCAAGGGCTTTTATTGTCCCCCATTTTCGCGAAAGGTAGGGGATATTATATCTCATTTGTATGTCAGTTTGTCCGTTTGTCACAATAAATTTAACCTTGGTTATTATGGTAATACTAGTATTTTGAGTGAGAAGAGACAGGACTTTTAAATGACACATGTGTATTACTATTTACCTGTTATAATACCATACTAAATACATGTATACCATGAATATTTTCTGCCCATGACCTTGATTGACCTACTTGAAAAAAATTAAATTATTTTTAGTTGATCATTTTGGGACTGTAAACTATAGTTAACAACTTAACGTTAATCTACATTTTACATCTGTAAACTATAGTTCACGCGATAATGTGTGTTTCACAACCGTAAACTATACTTAAAACATTTTTGTGACGTCATCTTTTGTTAAACCTGGTTCAATAAATTTGTTATTGTCCTGCACCCCGTCCAATAAGTTACCTGTAGGAGTCCAATAGGACAGGTACAGGTAACGTTAAAATGAGAACAAAGGGCGAGGCAAATAAGTAAACACCACTTAAAAGGCAATGACAAATTAAACAATTTAATATGAACAATGTAGGGAATTAGTAGCGTTAAATGTTAATATTTCACAAAAAATCCTATTGAAATGGCACAAATAATCCAGTGAATTGAATGTCTCAGATACATTATTGTAAACGCATCCGTTGCTCCGATCATAAATTTCCTAAATTCACAGTTCATTGTTATATAATAGATTCATTTCACAATGATTGATCCACGGAACATATAAAGAATCCAACGGACACAAAAGATGAGAAGCATGTGTTTTCTTACACACAACCTAGGCTTTTTGTTTAATGAAATATCCATTTTTCCGCATTTAGCACAAAATTAGCTCACGAAATTCCAACGGAATCTGTAATTTCGTTCGGTGATTAATGATCATTTGTCCACCTTGTCCTGCGTCGTTTAAGCGAGTATCTGTCGTTTTAATGAGTGGCTGGTGTAAAATCCTTCCGAGTTCGAAACATGCTCACAAAAGAGAATTGCATTTTTAAAAAATACATCAGGAATAATCTCCCAATTTCAAAGAAAATGCTTAAACAGTTGTTTGAGTAAAATCCTTCAAATCCTATTGCTTTACAAAAATTACCTTTTAACGCGAACTGTTTCTTGCAAATTCCGAAATATAAGAATATATATATCCAGATTACAAAGTAAAAACATGAACTGGGACATCTTGGTGTAATCGAAAAATGGCATCGTCAAAACACCCGATTCTGAGGGTCTTTTCAAAATTAAAATGTACGTCTTCTTCCGTGGTCGTTGCGTTGTAAAATGAATGAATTGTAAAGAATTTAGTAGAACTGACTTTTATGCATGCGTAGTATATATAAAAAATGTCGCAATGCGGATAAGTAAGACTAAACAAAGTTAATGTTCATATTTATGATTAACACCGAAAACTATCATTTGCGATTGCAAAACATAGATTATCTGATAAATACAGTTTCACAAACCGTTAACTATAGTTAACGATCTGATAAATATAGTTTCATGATTTGTGAAACTATGATTAACAACTCTTAACTATAGTTTACGATTGTAAACTATGTTTTTATGTTTTTATGTTTTGCTTTCTAGCCACCATGTTAACAGACTGATATTATATAGACAACAATACATAAACAACCAAAACAACACTGAAAATGGAGATTTATGCAATAAACAATACAAAATACATACATAAGTATATTTGCTGCGTGTTCATACGACAGAATTTACACACATGAACTAATAATTTGTGACAACATGTATGCAAAAGTTAATTTGCACCTAGTCCTGACCAGGTGTAAATTTACTCAACTGTGCCGAATTTACATGTGAGCAAATCAGTTCATACGACCAAAATTGCACATGTGAGTAAATTTACATATGAGTAAAATATACTGAGGAATGCAAATCATGTCGTATGAATGGGGTAATAGAATCAATACTCCGTCTTTGAATTTCGTTTGGCTGTTCCTTTAACTAAATTCACTTAATTCATAGCAAGAACGTCCTGTTATCGCGGATGGAGAAAGGAGTACTCCGGTTACCTGATGACTGGTAGATTCACTCACCCGGCGGCCTCCACCTACTCCTCTGTGGACCAGCACCCCAGGGCCGCAGTGGCAGGACACCAGAACCACAACGGGTACCTGTTCTACCTGGTGGAGGTCCGCTGTGGTAGCCTGAAGTGTCCGCCGTACCACAGCGGATGGGAGATCACCTGCGTCGTGTGTTCGAAACTATGAGACATTTATCTTTGAAATAAATTGAATCCGGCAATCATTTGTGTTATATATTGTTTTTCTAGAGAGGTGTTTTAGAGGCATCATAAAAGAGTTGCCCATTACTTACCTGTGTGTTTTCTGTAAAATGAAAAGTGTGTCATGAAGAAATAAACTGTGATCGATCTCAAAACATTACAAAACAGGTAAAGGGGCTGAGTGGTTGTGGCCATTTTTAGACTTTTTTGATCTCCATTAGAAAAAGAGCTCCAAATAAAGATATAATAAATAAAAATGATCAAATTTTAAAGCTAAAATGTATGAATTTTTTCTTTGCCAAAGATAGTTGACAGCTTAAGACATCATATCACAAAATTTAACTTATATCAGTATTCTGGTAGTAAATAAAAAATTAGCTGACCCCCTAGCCTCATTAAGAGGGCATAAGCACGGACCAGCTGGAGGCCATAAAACTTAGACGAGCTCACTTTTGATCTCAGTCTCATTTTTCCACTATTAATTCCTTTCGAAAAACGTGAGACAAATCAAAGTGAGCTCGTCTAGGTATTATAGCCCCAAGCCAGGAAATTGTAGAGTTAGGATCAGTTGCCTTTGAAGATTAAGAACGAGCATTATGAATTAATATTAAAAGTATGTTTCAAACATAAGATATTTACTTCTTTTTATCAGCAAAGTACCTGTACGCGTCGCGGGTTCTTATTCCACTGTTGGATGTTAAGACTGATCCTTCGGATGAGACCGTATAAAGCGAGGACGTCCCGTGTCACAGTAAAGCTGGCACAAAAAAGTTGATTAATTATTAATTGTAGATTAAAACTCTGAAACATTTGCACCAGGGCTATTTCTTAATCTTTTAACATAACACTTGGTGCAAAACTTTCTTTAGATTTTACTCGCACATTAATTATTGCAAATTTGATTTAAGTTCTATTTCGATCTTGACATAGCAAAATAGGGAGAATTGTGGAAATACAATTATGATATTCTTAAACCAGTCTCAAACTACAATAACTACAAGTATTATCTCTCCATATAATTTTTTGAGGTTTTCCCATTAGAAAATGTTAAATGAGACTTCTGAAGTTTGAATGCTGACATAAATTGTATTCATTAATTACTTGTTTTACAAAATTTAAAACTTTAAAGAGGAAAAACGTCATTAGTGTATATCGACATCTGTTAGATACCTAATTGATTTGACTTCAGTTTGCTAAACATAAATAGTCATTAGATAACTTTCGGTTGCATGTTAGCTTTGGAATTTGTAACAAAACTATGTAACATATTTTTGAGTTTCTATTTATTAACCTCTCTTTTTTGTAAATATCAAGGTATAAAAATTATAGATTTAGATCCTAGAAAACTGCATGGAAAATTTTGTTTTATATATAAAATATTACCATTATTGCAAAATTCACTGGGAGTCTAAGAAGACTATCTCATTTTGGAATTTTATATATCTGATTATATGTCAAGTCGAGATAAAGTTATAAAAAGGAAATTATTTTTGCCTTCTAAGAGATTACTAAATGGTACGACAAGCGAGATGATTCAGCTCTTCCACTGATAACTATTCCTTTCTGTGTAGTAATACATACTGACTTTACAATCACCTGAGGAAACAGAGGTAAAGGGGACATGACATCCAACTATTGATGTGGACGGAGATAGAAATATAATTCAGATAAAACATTTCAGATGAATAACCAAAATACGGTTGTTAGAAACGCAATGTAACTAATATTTGTGCATGCATAAGGGTGCGTTATAAAAAATGAAAGTACTACTTTAATATCTTATCATTAAATAAGCTTCCCGTTTAATCAATTAATCATACAAGAAACACTTTCATAGATACACTGTGTTGATTTACATTTTAAAATAAATATTTTAGAGTATTGAAATATCGGGTGACAGAAGGTACTCACTTTTCTATAAATTCTGGTTTCTGCCGAACTGTTCAGAATTAAATTCTTGTATTCAAGGATTTTAAGGTAAAATTAATTTTATTTGTCGTTTTGGTAAAGGCTATTCTTTTTTTAAACATCATTACGTCGTAATTTTTATCAAAAGTGCAACTGGTACTCATATGAGCTTTTCTATCTTTTAGGATTGTTTCTTTTAACGCATTCCAAAATCAAAACAGAAAATCTTTTTTTCTGTTTTAAGCATTTTGCCCTTAGGTATAGACAAAACTCAACAAATAACACAGTTTACAAGATATTTATTGGTGCGAATATCAAAAGTTTAATGAACACAAACCATCGTTCACATAGCTTGATTTTACGGAGTAAATTTCCTCCCAAAACTATCACTGAAACGGTTTTCACTACCACATTACAATTTGAAAAAGGAAAAAATCTACAGGGTAAATTTCCTCTCAAAAATGACACTGATACAGTTAACATACAGTAGTCAATTCAAAACCGACTATCCTTGATATAACTAGATTTTACGGAGTAAATTTCCTCCCAAAGAATATCACTGATACAGTATTCACTTCAACAATTACAATTTAGAAATAGCAAAAATCTACAGAGTAAATTTCCTCTCTAAATTCACATTGGTGCATTGTACATTCAGTATTTCAAAGCCAAAGTAACCATCGTTTACATAGCCAGATTTTACGGAGTAAATTTCCTCCCAAAGACTATCACTGAAACAGTTTTCACTACCACATTACTAATTGAAGAAGGCAAAAATCTACAGAGTAAATTTCCTCTCAAAAATGACATTGATACAGTGTAATAGACAGCTACATTCTAGGGGGTAAATTTCCTCCCAAAGAATGTCACTGATGCAGTGTTAACTACTAATATTGCAGTTTGGTTATAACAAAAAATCTAGAGTAAACTTCCTCTCTAAATTCACATTGGTGCATTGTGTATTCAGTATTTCAAAGCCAAAGAAACCATCGTTTACATAGCCAGATTTTACGGAGTAAATTTCCTCCCAAAGAATATCACTGATACATTGTTCACCACTACATTTTAAAATAGAAAAAAAACTCTACAGAGTAAATTTCCTCTCAAAATGCACGTAAGTGCATTGTACCTTCAGTATTTCAAAGCCAAAGCAACCATCGTTTACACAGCTAGATTTTACGGAGTAAATTTCCTCCCAAAGAGAATCACTGATATAGTGTTCACAACTACATTACAATTTGAAAATAGCAAAATTCTAGAGAGTAAATTTCCTCTCAAAATGACATTCATACAGTAAACATACAGTAGTCAATTCAAAAGCAAATAGCCTTTATATAACAAAACTTTACAGGGTAAATTTCCTCCCAAAGAATTTCACTGATAAAGTTTTCATTACTAACATTACAGTTTGGTAATAAAAATCTACAGAGTAAATTTCCTCTCTAAATTCACATTGGTGCAATGTACATTCAGTATTTGAAAGCCAACGCAACCATCGTTTACATAGCTTGTAGATCGATTTTACGGAGTAAATTTCCTCCCAAACAATATCACTCATACAGTGTTTACTACTACAATTACAATTTGAAATTAGCAAAAATCTACAGAGTAAGTGTCCTATCAAACATGATATAGATACAGTGTATATTGGGTCCTTTCGACAACTTAACTTCACGGAATAAATACCCCCCACCCACAAAGTATAGCACTGATACACATGTACAGTTTGCAACATATCTATAAAACGTTAACATTTTCAAGTTAACAAAATCTACAGAGTAAATTTCCTCTCAAAAATGACATTGGTGCCTTGTACATTCAGTATTTGAAACCGAACCGTATTTGGTTTTACCATGTTTACGGAATAAATTTCCTCCCAAAGAATATCAGTGATACAGTGCTACCTACAAACATTTTGAAAATAGAAAAAAACTACAGCGTAAATTTCCTCTCTAAATTCACATTGGTTCATTGAACATTCAGTATTTCAAAGCCGAAGCAACCATAATTAACATACTAGATTTTACAGTCATTATTCGCAGTAAGAAAATAACATTATATATAGAAAACAGCAGAACATCAGAGGGTTAATTTCCTATAAAAATAAATTGATACAATATACACTTTTTACAGGAAAGAAACATACATGTTACATCTTATTGGAAAAAAGACTTTCGGGGGACATTTTTATCTCAATATACTAATGATGTAATCCTATACAAACGCATACAGTTTTTTTGACTGATTTCAAGCCGTATTCAACGAGCGGAGGGGGTTCAATGCGCATGCAGTAGCATGTTGACGTCACAAACAATATCTCAAAGTACGTTGAAAATTGTATTGTCCAGTCTATATCCGAGAAGGAAAAATGGAGAAGGAGGCAAGTCCCTCTCTTGATTATTGTCGAACAATTTGATTTCAAACACATCCATCACATTTACTTTCTTTGATCGAAGCTCCAATTCTATGCTTTCCTAATGGCTGATGCCATTGAACACTAGCTGAATGCATTTCCAACATGTCCAAAGGTAATCTGGCCGCCATATTTTGAACAAATCCATAGTTGACCTATTGATAAAATTTTTAGACTCGTAAATTATCTCATATAATTATTTTTAAACTTTCAATTTTTCAAAACTCATGGGAATTTATTTCTTTAGGCATGCCAAATTACATGTTGCGCACCACAGTCGAGCAGTGGTGCTTGCACAATTTTTGTAAAATCGAAAAATAGTCTTTCCGTTGGTTTTTCGTATGGAAATTTCATTCATCTAAAGAACACGTACGTATACAAGTGGTGTATATACCCTCAGTCTACACACACATTTAGACAAACTAAGACAAGATAAATTTTATTTGAGGATGATGTCAATTTTCTCTAATAAATCCAGATCACATACTTTTGCATTAAACACGATTTTGAATTCAGATTAGTTCAGACAGTACATTTGCAATTAAAACACTAATTACTAACGCCAAAAGGGGAGTTCAGAGAGGTAAATGATAACATGTACATGCAGGTAGTTTTACTACAAATAAAATGATCGCTAAAGTGTTTAGCATTTCACACAATAAAGAACGCAACCACATTGACCAAGGATCGAAATCCTCATGTAACTGAAAATAAGGATAGAATTCATATGCCAGACACTACCTTTATTACACTTATCGTAACATATACATATATACATCAGTGTACATGTAATTGTAAATTTACCTTTATTATTCAATGTTTGGTCTTTGTTTCGTTATTTCTCCATTCATCAGAAAACAGTCACTTTTATATCCAGTCATCACTTAAACCAGTCCTGAAATAATTGCGATCACTTATTGAGGGACAGTCTAACTTGGTTTTCTTTCTCTAACTTGCTGTGTGATCTCTGCGACTTTGAAGTGGATAGCCACTGGGCACAATGCAAATATCTGATGCTGCCAATTTCAAAACTGCCTTACACACAAATCATCATGTGGGGTAAATAACGGGATACGGAAAAATAAACTGTTTTCACACAGAATTTGAAAACAAATTCATTGTTTTCAAGATAAATGAATGAATTAGCGTCAATAGGTTGTTGTGAGAGAAAATTGAGATGGTCTGTTTCTTATCATTTCATCATTTTCTTTTCCGGTGCGTGAATCCCCGCTGTTACATTTGTAATCAACCCCTTGTATTGGATAGAGCTGCGGCCATGTCATAATATTCTGACCTAAATCAAGCTGTAAGTTCACATTTTTTCACCATCAAAATCTAAGCCCGACAAAATCACAGGTCGCCCTATTTACATTTTGTTGATATGTAACATATACTTTGCTGCAATTGCATAAACATTATCTTCTCATGCATCAGTAACCGAGATTGAGGTTTCAAAGATGTGTTAAAAATCATGGACTTTTTTCTCTTTTTAGTTGATCTATCGACACTAACACCATGAGGTAAAAAAAGAGAAAAATAGACTTTAGAAAAAGCTAACGCAAAAGCAATACTGATAAAACATGTTTTGAACTTTTAATTTTAAAAACTCAAATAATGTAAATCATTTAAAATAGAAAAAAAAATATATATCGCCTTCCTTTTTATATGCCTGTATTTTCTATTCCTAACTGTAATTTATTATTTACGACTTGTATTCGATAATGGTGTATTGGGTGTTATACATCTGATCTTAATTACTAAGACTGTTATTCTTAAATTTTGTAAGCATCTAGATATATTATCTATCAAACCTGAAAGCGCAAGCTGACCTTTGAGAAATTGTCAATAATGTAAATCCATTGAAGTTTATTCCATTTTACTATTTACATGTTTTACATATACTCTACTACTACATGTATCGCATATGCATGTACAATTATTTCATGTGACAGTATATTAATTAATACATTATTGAAAATGTTTATTTTTCAGGATATAACAAAAATATGTACAGTTAACATTTACATGCAAAGAAATCTTGTCCGATTGACGCACACCGATGAAGTCAATAAAAGTGTAATTGATGCAAATCACCCATATTCCCCAAACGCTGGCAAGACAGTTTACAGCAGCAGATTTCGATTTCAGGAGGGTGGATCCTAGGTTTTCAGCTTTTTTGATTAAAGAAAAATAAACTTGATACATCCCTCCATTTATTTCTATCAGTTATATTTTTACAAGGGCTACCTCAAATCCACGCGTTTTTTAATGTGTTTATAAACATTTCTGAGTGCATCACAGGTAGTAGCCTCCCATGCCCGGAAAAAAGGTCCTTTCATAAACCTTTATTTGTTCATAAAGTACATAAAATTTACTAGACACAGGTACCAAAGTTGTAAAAATGGCTTGGAAGAGAATAGAAAAACGTCTCAAAAGAAAGGAGAATCAATTTGATATGTATGGACCTATATTTGACTAAGTTCATTTTGATTGGTCAATTACCGGTGTGATACCTCTACCCAATTAGTACTCCTCCTCCCTCTTGTTTAGTCAGGAAATGATGTCGACTTCCGGGAATTTCGTACCCTTTTCCCCATAATTCGACGCGTAGTACTTCCAGAATTACAAGTTCATCGTACCCGAAGTTAATTTATACTAAGGGAAATAAAATTATATGGAAATACGTAAATAAAAAATTGAAAGACAGCTTACTAACGATTTAGTTTACTACAATTAATAATTTTTATAACTTTCTTTTTCTTTAATTTACGTTTTTCAGTATTTGATTAATATGACCTCCCCCTCCCCGAAAAACAGAATGGGTGCAAAGGCTTCTTAATAATTAGTTTTGTACCTTTGTTTTAAACCCAATTAACTTAAGACATTAATTGCCTCGCCAAGATTTCTCGGGGAAGTTTCACAGATTAACGTTAATTCGGCTTTTATTGAGTTCGCTCTCCGGATAGAATGCTAAGGTTTTCTTGGCATGTTTCCTTTCTTAGAAAGGATATCTATCTATATTGCTAAAATCAACGTTTAAAAATATATAACAAAAATAAAATAATTAATAAGGAAAAAGCAATACTGATAAAATTTTGTTCTGGACTTAAAAATTCAAATTTATATGTACACCATTTTTAAAATTAAAAAAAAATGCATTCTTTTATTTAAGCATAATTTTTCTTGATATCTAGGCAATAAATTGTATTTTTTCATTTAATTGAGTGACTGAAAGTAATGGCGATCGACTTCTGCAGGATGGGCAATGTGATACCTTCATAGACCTAAAGAATACATGCTGAGCACATATTGCTCCTAATCGAGAATTAATGGATGGAAGATCTGATAACCATATGTACTTAACTGTGTGGGATTGTTTCGCATAACATGGAATAAAGAAAGTAATTTTGTAGACACTATATTTTGAACTAAGATAGAATGTCTTTTTTTTTTATTTTGGCAACTTCATGTACCTAATAATAGCAATTCTCCCGAACCCTTTCGACAAGACATGTAAGATCTGTTGTCGAAAAGTTTTGCTAAAACAGTTTTTTTCTTTTAATTTCTCAAAAATAATTTAGTCTATCTGTGCATTTTTTAATTATTAAATATTTCAAAGAGAGTAATGCTAAAACACTCGGGAATTCAATTTAATAAAAAAAAATCGATATCAGCCAGTGTAAAAGAAAAGACAATCTCGGCCTTATCCAAGTTCCCCTGTAGTTAAATTCTTTTTTATACATGTATATTTCTTTAAATTTGTAAATATACATTTTATACAGTATTAGTGTTAAAAGTAAAAAAAAAGGCATGTTTAAATTAAAAAAGAAGAAATAGACAGATTGTGTAACTGTACGCTACATAAAATAATATATATTTCATATTTTTACTATCATTCTTCACAATTTTTGCAGTCTGACATCCAATAATCTGTAAATAATAAATTACAATTGGATCGAAAGACACTGGCATAAAGAAAGCAAATCATTTACAATATTCTATTGTCAAAAAAAGTTTTTTTTTTATAAAGCTTATTTCATGTATTTTTCTCTTTTTTAATCTCATTGTGTTAGTGTAGATATATCATCGAAAAGGAATAATTGTGATTTGTCCGTGATTTTTTATCAGGTCTTCATGATCTTTGAAACCGCATATTTACAAAACATAATAAATACTACGACACGAATATATAATGTTAATGCACTCGCAGCAGAGTATAATGTTAAATATCAACAAATTGTAAATAATAGTATGGCAACTTGTGCTTTTGACAGGCTTAGATTTTGATGGTGAGAAAATGTTGAAATTACAGCTTAATTTAGGTCAGATTATTATGACATGGCCGCAGCTCTATCCAATACAAAGGGTTGATTACAAATGTAACAGCGGGGATTCATACAGCGGAAAGGAAAATGGTGAAATGATGAGAAGCAGACCATCTCAATTTTCTCTCACAACAACCTAATTCATTTATCTTGAAAACGATGGATTTGTTTTTAAGTCCTGTGTTAAAACGTTTATTTTACCGTTTCCCGTTTCATATCCTACATAATGATTTGTGTGTATGGCAGTTTTGAAATTGGCGGCATCGGATATTTGCATTCTGTCCAGTGGTTCATCTACTTCAAAGACACAGAGAACACGAAGCAAGTTAGGGAAAGAAAACCAAGTTAGACTGCCCCACATTCTGTGAACGCAATTATAACAGGAGTGGTTTAAGTGACGACTGGATATAAAAGTGACTGTTTTCTGATGAATGGAGAAATATTGAAACCAAGACCAAACATTGAATAATAAGGTATATTTACAATTATATAATTATGTATATGTTACGATAAGTGTAATTAAGGTAGTGTCTTCAAATGAAGTCTACCCTTATCTACAGTTCATCAGGATTTCGATCCTTGGTCAAGGTAGTTGCTTTCATTTATCTCTCTGAACTCCCCTTTTAAAATTCAAGGCGTTAGTAATTAGTGTCTTAATTGCATATGTCCTGTCTGAACTAATCTGAATAATGCAATAGTATATATGATCTGGTTTTATATGAGAAAATTGACACCATCCTCAAATAAAATGTATCTTGTCTTAGTTTGTCTAAATGTGTGTGTAGACTGTGGGTATATGTACGCGTTCTTTAGATAAATTAAATTTCCATACGAAAAGACAACGGAAAGACTATTTTTCGATTTTACAAAAATTGTGCAAGCACCACTGCTCAACTGTGGTGCACAACATGTAATCCGGCATGCCTGAAGAAATAAATGCCCATGGGTTTTGAAAAATTGAAAGTTTAAAAACAATTATATGAGATGATTTATGAGTCTTAAAATTTTATCAATAGGTCAACTATGGATTTGTTCAGAATATGGCGGCCAGATTTCTTTTGGACATGTTGGAAATGCATTCAGCAAGTGTTCAATTGCATAAGACATAAGGAAAGCATAGAAGTGGAGCTTCGGTGAAAGAAAGTAAATGTATTAAATATGTTTGTAATCAAATTGTTCGACAATAATCAAGAAAGGGACTTGCCTCCTTCTCCTTTTTCCTTCTCAGATATAGACTTGACAATACAATTTTCAACGTACTATGAATATTGTTTGTGACGTCAACATGCTACTGCATGCACATTGAACCCCCTCCACTCGTTGAATACGGCTTGAAATCAGTCAAAAAAACTGTATGCGTTTGTATGGATTATATGTTGTTTATTTATACTTTAAAAAATAATGTATTATATACATCATTAGTATATTGAGATAAAAATGTCCCTCGAAAGTCTGTTTTCAATAAGATGTAACATGTATGTTTTTTTCCTGTAAAAAGTGAATATTATATCAATTTATTTTTAGAGGAAATTTAACCCTCTGATGTTCTGCTGTTTTCTATATATAATGTTTATTTTCTTACTGCGAATAATGACTGTAAAATCTAGTATGTAAAAGATGGTTGCTCTGGCTTTGAAATACTGAATGTTCAATGAACCAATGTGAATTTAGAGAAAACATATACCCTGTAGACTTTTGCTATTTTCAAACTGTAAATGTTAGTAGGTAGCACTGTATAACTGATATTCTTTGGGAGGAAATGTACTCTGTAAACATGGTCAAATCAAAAAGCTATTTAAACGATGGTTGCCTTGGCTTTCAAATACTGAATGTATAATGCACCAATGTCATTTTTGAGAGGAAATTTACTCTGTAGATTTTGTTAACTTGAAAATGTTAACGTTTTATAGATATGTTGCAAACTGTACATGTGTATCAGTGCTATACTTTGTGGGTGGGGGGTATTTATTCCGTGAAGTTAAGTTGTCGAAAGGACCCAATATACACTGTATCTATATCATGTTTGATAGGACACTTACTCTGTAGATTTTTGCTAATTTCAAATTGTAATTGTAGTAGTAAACACTGTATGAGTGATATTGTTTGGGAGGAAATTTACTCCGTAAAATCGATCTACAAGCTATGTAAACGATGGTTGCGTTGGCTTTCAAATACTGAATGTACATTGCACCAATGTGAATTTAGAGAGGAAATTTACTCTGTAGATTTTTATTACCAAACTGTAATGTTAGTAATGAAAACTTTATCAGTGAAATATTTTGGGAGGAAATTTACCCTGTAAAGTTTTGTTATATAAAGGCTATTTGCTTTTGAATTGACTACTGTATGTTTACTGTATGAATATCATTTTGAGAGGAAATTTACTCTCTAGAATTTTGCTATTTTCAAATTGGAATGTAGTTGTGAACACTATATCAGTGATTCTCTTTGGGAGGAAATTTACTCCGTAAAATCTAGCTGTGTAAACGATGGTTGCTTTGGCTTTGAAATACTGAATGTACAATGCACTGACGTGCATTTTGAGAAGAAATTTACTCTGTAGAGTTTTTTTTCTATTTTGAAATGTAATGGTGAACAATGTATCAGTGATATTCTTTGGGAGGAAATTTACTCCGTAAAATCTAGCTATGTAAACGATGGTTTCTTTGGCTTTGAAATACTGAATGCACAATGCACCGACGTGAATTTAGAGAGGAAATATTTATCCTGTACATTTTTGTTATTACCAAACTGTTATGTAAGTAGTGAACACTGTGTCAGTGATAGTCTTTGGGAGGAAATTTACTCCGTAAAATCTAGCTATGTAAACGATGGTTGATTTGGCATTGAAATACTGAATGTACAATGCACCGACGTTAATTGAGAGAGAAAATTTACTCTCTATATTTTTGTTAATAACAAACTGTAATATTAGTAGTGAACATTGTATCAGTGAAATTCTTTGGGAGGAAATTTACTCCGTAAAGTCTTGTTATATAAACATGATAAAGGATAGTTGCTTCTGTATTGACTGTATGTTACTGTATGAATGTCATTTTGAGAGTAAATTTACTCTCTAGATTTTTGCTATTTACAAATTGTAATGTAGTTGTGAACACTATATCAGTGATAGTCTTTGGTAGGAAATTTACTCCGTAAAATCTAGCTGTGTAACCGATGGTTGCTTTGGCTTTAAAATATTGAAGGTGCTATGAGCCAATGTGAATTTAGAGAGGAAATTTACCCTCTAGATTTTTGCTATTTTCAAATTGTAATTGTAGTGGTGAACACTGTATCAGTGATATTCTTTGGGAGGAAATTTACTCCGTAAAATCTAGCTATGTAAATGATGGTTGCTTTGGCATTGAAATACTGAATGTACAATGTATCAATGTGAATTTAGAGAGGAAGTTTACTCTGTAGATTTTTTGTTATTACCAAACTGCAATATTAGTAGGTAACACTGCATCAGTGACATTCTTTGGGAGGAAATTTACCTCCTAAAATGTAGCTGTCTATTACACTGTATCAATGTCATTTTTGAGAGGAAATTTACTCTGTAGATTTTTGCCTTCTTCAATTAGTAATGTGGTACTGAAAACTGTTTCAGTGATAGTCTTTGGGAGGAAATTTACTCCGTAAAATCTAGCTATGTAAACGATTGTTGCTTTGGCTTTGCAATACTGAATGTACAATGCACCAATGTGAATCTAGAGAGGAAATTTACACTGTAGATTTTTTCTATTTCTAAATTGTAAATGTTGTAGTGAATACTGTATCAGTGATATTCTTTGGGAGGAAATTTACTCCGTAAAATCTGGTTATATCAAGGATAGTCGGTTTTGAATTGACTACTGTATGTTAACTGTATCAGTGTCATTTTTGAGAGGAAATTTACCCTGTAGATTTTTTCCTTTTTCAAATTGTAATGTGGTAGTGAAAACTGTTTCAGTGATAGTTTTGGGAGGAAATTTACTCCGTAAAATCAAGCTATGTGAACGATGGTTTGGTTCATTAAACTTTTGATATTCGTACCAATAAATATCTTGTAAACTGTGTTATTTGTTGAGTTTTGTCAATACCTAAGGGCAAAATGCTTAAAACAGAAAAAAAGATTTTCTGTTTTGATTTTGGAATGAGTTTTTTATAACTTGATTCTTTTAATACTGTAAACCAACTTTTATTCGCGTGCGAGAAATTTTCGCGAAGTTCGCGAGATCCTCGTCATCGCGAATATTTCTCGCCGTGAACCAGTTTTTAAAGTCTATCCGTCTATAAACAACAGAACCTAATAGAGTTGATCGCGAAAATTAATCGTCGCGAACAAGTTTCCCCCGGGTAAATCGCGAAATAAAGTAGTCGCGAATAAAAGTTGGGTTACAGTACTTAAAATTTGACGAAGTTTTTGGAAGCCTTTTTGTTTTATGCTATCATCTTAGTCATTTTTCCTACTCACGTACTTACAGATGGCGTTCCTATCCTATTATTGTGTTGTGTCGATCCTGATAGTCGTCACAGTACCAGAGGTCAAGTGTTTCTCACCAGGGGGAGCTGTGTATACCCGCTGGGGTCACAAGAGATGTCCTAAAACAGCTGGAATGGTCTACTCAGGTTAGTGTTCTTAAACCTGGTTCTAAGGAAGGAATCAAACACCTAGTTCTCTTGTAAGATGGCGTATACATGATTCTCTGGTAGCTGTATCACAAACGCCTAGTTCCCAAGTAAGGGATTATACCGGTTTAACTGGTTTCGTTTCATTTTGAAAATTTTATTGATTCAGGTAAAAGTATCACAGAATGTCATGATTACATACATTTCAAACATTACAAAATGGTCCAATGAAAGAAAAAATAGTATGATGCTTAATAAAGAGCTAATTGAGCATTTGCATGTTTTATCATGTAAAAAAAATTAAATATAATTAAAAGTAGACAAGTCCTCATGTAGTATTTCTAGCCGCTTTCTTATTAATAAAATTTTGTTTAATACTCATATTTTGATCTCCAATGACAATGTATATATTCCAGTCTTTAACAGCATTATAGAAAAAAAGACTCTTTCCCTATAAATGTAACCTTAGGTATATGTAAAAGCCCATTATCACTGTTCTGTCAGAATGAATTGTAAATATAGAAATATACTAGTAGCTAGCTGTTGATACAATTTTTAAATTATCATTCATTGTGATATACTATAGTTCTATTTTCTGTGATGGATGCACCAACTGCCCTCGTAACCTATGGTTTTGCATGGCGCTTTGTTCGAAGTTATAAAAAATAAATAATATTTTACTTTCCATCTCATACATGTTGTAAAATTAATTGACGTACATTTAGATCAAAATTTCCTCAAAGCAATAGAAATATTTTTTTGTTTAGGTTTTGTTGGTGGATCATATTACGGTCATCAGGGTGGTGCGGTAGAACCTCTCTGCTTACCCAAAAACCCTCAGTGGAGTCGCTATGACAAAAGGATGAGTTCCTACAGGGGATATATCTACGGCGCTGAATATGAACTTCCGACAAACATTATTTACTCAGATCTCCATGACAACGACGTGCCTTGTGCTGTATGCGAGACTCGTAGCGGGAAGTCCGCCATTGTTATTCCAGGTATAACAATATAATTTTGTTCATGCTTAACGAGATGACGTATACTTTTGGTCGCCAGCATGCGCAGTGGTTAGAGGGTTTGCTCTGAAGTCGCAAAGTAAGGAGTTGATCCTTAGATTGAAGGTCGCAGGTATCCCACTGCTTGACGTGGAGGCTGGTTCTTCAGAAAAAATCGAAAGAATCAAGGTCCCATGTCGCAGTGGGTGCTGGCAAAGAAAAACATTCCTCACTGCACCTTGGTGCTAAGTATATGGCAAACAAACAAACATATACTTCTGGCTACGAGGCCATTAAAACTTAACAAGCTCAATTTTACCCCAGTCTCACTTCTTCACTATATATACTCCCCGTCAATGAAAACGCAACATTCTAATTTTAGGGTGAAAAGTATATACGGGTTATAACTATATACCAAACACGTTAGGACATCTTTAACTTTGCCAAATCAGTTATTTAATGTTTGAATGGCTTTCATTTCATTACCAAAAGCTGATTTGTTAGCCCTCTTAACAGATAACATTTAAATAAAACACCCCCCCTTCCGACCATTTAATCAAAACATGCTAGTCCGCTATGAAAATTATGCATGTACGCAGTCCGATTTTTACCACCCATTAGGTTTATCAATGTCTTTATCTGAGCGAAAAAAATATTTTTGGGCATTTTTAATTGCATGTTGTTCAGAAACTGCGGTCGAATTTTCTCTAACTTGGCGTAGTGTAGTAACTCTTGGACTTCCGTGCAAGAAAATGTTATTTATGCTACTGCAATACATGAGCCTGATGAGTCGTGATATAGTGTACATTTCAACACTGCAGCTCTTTTTTTCTTTATTTTAAGAATTTCCAGCATTAGCAATGAAAATCAGTCATTTTGATGAAAAATAGGCATCACATCCGGTAAAAAAGAAAGATTTGTTTCCTGGCCTTTTAGCACAATACTTATGATTAACAGTTTCAAAACCTTGAAAACCCAAAATATTGTTTTAAATTTTATTAAAAATGCAAAAATTTGATTTCAGATAAGAGGGCTAAAAAGCAACTTCCGGTAGAGGAAGGAAATTCATTCAACCGTTAAATAATTGATTTGGCAAAGTAAAAGATGTCTTAACTTTTTTGTACATAGTTATAACCCGTATATACTTTTCACCCTAAAATTAGAGTGTTGCGTTTTCATTGACGGTGAGTATATTTATTTGATAAAGCGAGACAGAGAACAAAAGTGAGCTTGGCTACGTTTCCTGGCCACGGTGCCTGATGCTAATTCTTACGCATATACTCGTATATTTCCATTTCCAATGTTTTTTCCTATGGTAAACACTACAAAAGTGAATCTTGTTTATTTCACCGTGATTCCTGTGGCATGTAAATTTCTCTCTTGAGATGAGAACTTCACTTCCGTAAACATGGTAAATAGCCCATCTAAACCACGTGGAGAAATCGGCATTGCCACATAGATCATCCGATACAGACATCGTCCCTCAGTCATTACCATCCAACTTCTTACGCAATTCAACGTTCTCTGTTATTTTAACACACACAATTCTGTTTCCTGACCATGTTGACCAACTCCCGTTTCATCAACTGCAATATTGCATTCAATATGGCGGCGGAGAAGTGACCTAGGGCCTATACACGTGTTCGCGCTTCCGACATCCTAAATCTAGATCACATATGTAACTAGAGGTACTGTGAGCAATGAGCTCACTAAATGATACCCCCCACCTACCATATGAATATAATGGCTGTGTCCATGTTTTTCTCTGGAAAATCCAAAATATATGTCAGATCAAAAAGTAAAATAGGAGGTGCACAATGGCAATGTGTAATAAAGATTCTGTGAAAGTTTCATTAAATTCTCTTCAGTGGAATGAGAGGGGTTGCGGATAAAAGATAGGTACCCCAAAGCGAAACAGACGGACGGACGGAAATGCCGATTAATATATACCCTCCCGCTTTTCAAGCGGGGGGGGGTATAATTAAAGTTACCAAGATTGCGTTGATCGTAATATAAAATTCTTTTGTTGTTGATATTTGACTGCAGTATAACTAAATAATCATTAGATTTGTTTCGTGTTTGGGTGGGACTATTTTTATACCCCCCGCTTGAAAAGCGGGAGGGTATACATTAATCGTTAATTCCGTCCATCTGTACGTCCGTCCGTCCGTCCGTCTGTTACGCTTTGGGGTACCCATCTCTTATCCGCAATTTCTCTCATACCACTAAAGGAAATTTAATGAAACTTTCAAAGAATCTTTATTACATATTGCCATTGTGCACCTCTTATTTTACTTTTTGATCTGACATATATTTTGGATTTTCCAGAGCAAAACAAGGACACTACCATTTTATTCATATGGGAGGCGGGGGG
>PRKT01000256.1:164853-178117 GCA_003671525.1 Saccostrea glomerata | reverse complement strand
GGGGGGGGGGGGGGGGTATCATTAGTGAGCGCATTGCTCACAGTACCTCTAGTTTTATAGTAAAATTTGACGTCACGGGGCGGTGCAATGGAAAATAGTATGGAATGCTTCGTGCATTTTAAATCCACTAAATTAGACGGTATTTTGATTTATTTTAAGATTTTTATTTCAAGTAAAAATGGAAATATAAGGAATCACTGTCTAGTTTTGAGAGTATGCCAGGGACATCAACAATAGTGGGAAACATGGGATAATTTTAGCATAACGGGCGAAGGGACTAGACAGTGATTCCTTAAATATACTCTAGTCTTGATCATCAAGACGTATCCATTATATCGTGATGTCACTTAAACAGAAGCAAGCGTCTGGATCATTAATACTAAATATACATTTGTCATTTTTTACTTGTGGTTGTACAGCTCCATTCACTGAAAAGTAGAACTCGTTTACATTAGATAATCTGTGTTGTCTTTGTCACAATAACAAACATATTTTACCACCTAACGTCACATTCAAATTTCAATAATCTGAACTTCAAGGCATTTTTGAAGGGATTTTTTTTTATCTTAAAAATTGATTTTTTAAAATTTTTATCTTCATGATAAAAAGTTTTAAAAAGGATAGATTTAATAGATACGCGGGTTATAACTTGAGGTGGAACTCCACAAACTTTTCATAGTTATATACATGAAAATTATAAAGCTGTCCAAATTCAGATTAAAAAGTATAGCAAGTCTAGAAGAATAGAACTTAAGAAAAATGCAAAGCAGTCTCTGATTTAAATCTGATTATTTTTAAATAGCGAGAACATCGTGTTTTGGCGGATGGAGAAAGGAGTACTCCGGTTATTTGATGACAGGAAGATACTTACACCCGGCAGCCTCCACCTACTCTTGTGTGGATCAGCACACCTAGGCGGTATTTGGTGGGAGACAGAACAATAATGGGTACCTGTTCTACCTGGTGGAGGCCCGCTGTGGTAGCCTGAAATGTCCGCCGTACAGGAACGAATGGGAGATCACTTGTGTCGTCTGCTCTAAATTATGAGACACAGAAGTATTATTAAAATAAAAAGATACAGCAATAATAATTTGTCCTCCCAATTTTTTTTTCTGAGGCAGGTTATATGTTATAATTTTTTTCTTAGTGCAATTTTTATCAGAGAACAAAGATAGTAATTACATGTACTATGATAGAGATTAATTTCAACAAAAATCATTTCTCGGATAAAAAAAAATACAATTTGTGAAAAAGGAAAGTTTTATTCTCGCTTTTTAATTGCTTCAGAGATCCGTGTTTGCTCTCCCCTGCTTTGTTGTGTTTAAATATAATTTTGAGTTTGAATACTGTTCGTCGTCTCCTTACATTTCATTGCTAAAATCATTAAATTTCATTGGAATTTTGACCGTTACTAGTATTCCATTGAAAACTGTTATCATGTAAAAAAAAAAATGCTGTAATTGTGTTCACATTTCGACAACAGTTCAATTAATTACTTATACGACAACTTTTTAGAGAATTGTTTTCTATCTCAACAACCACCAACAATGAATTAAATATTCATACCTAAGCCGGATTCCGAAAATTCTTAAAAATTCTAACAAAAAAAGAAAAAAAAACAGGTTTCACTAAATGTTCTACCAAGCTTATATCTAGTGGACCATACAAAAATGTTCACAGTGATAAAGGAGAAACTTCAGGAGTACTTTACAACAATATTCAAAAAGTGGTGTAAATCAAACGAAAATGCTAATAAATTGCAAGAAAAATTTGGAAAACTTGAAACCACAAAATTAATATTATACCAAAATCAAATCAACAATACCATCAAAACGATTTCTCATTTCTATTTATAACAATTCTCTACGATAAATTAATGGCATGGCTTTTTGATATCGTTGAGAACTGCTTTTTAAATTAAAACTGAAACTCGTTTTTGTTTACCTATTTTTTTTAATTTCTGACATAAATGATTTGACAAAAAAATACATCATGGAATTACAAGAAAACAAATACAATGTAAAATATTTATAGATGATACACAAAAACGAAATCCATTTGAAAAAAAATTGAAAAAATGGACACACTAGTACTTATAATCATGTTCCTGTAATATTATTTTATCCTTCACTGACTCAGAAATGTCTTCAAATAATCCTAACTTTGCTTTATTATGCCTGCTTTCTTATTGGAGAGAAGGATGGAAAAGAGCTCTATAATGTCTAAGTACTTCAAAGTAAGCATGTAAAGACAGTGTTAATATATTTTTCCATTTACAATTCATTATACAGTTATTGCTTTGTAATCAGCATGATTAAATTTAACGTCCCAAAAGCAGTTTCACTAGAACTAACATATCCATATTAAATTTCTTCAGGGTGTAATTTAAACAACATAGACCATAACATAATGGAAAAAGACACAAGGAAGGATATGGACAAAGTCCATAAAACAATACAAAACAGGAGCAGAGCAAACATGGACCTCCGAAACATCAGAGGTGGGATCAAGTGCCATGGAAGAGAGAGCATCCCCTGCCGACCGGTCACACCAACCGTGTACTCCTTGTCATGATCTGGAAATAACGGGACAATTAGTCGTCAATTCAGTGTATAAATAATGGACTTACAATTAGTATGAAAAACGTCAGTCAACATTTGACTCAATGATAAATTGTATTTGCTGACAAGGTCATTGTATCGATCAAAGAACTTACAAAATGATGACTTTAAACGAGACTGCTGATATTCTTGTTTCATTTTTTAATACGTAGAGCATGCTCTTGCGTATCGAATCAACTGAGATATATATACTCCGTATGTAGGTGATGAAGGTATATTGTTGCATAGGTAAGGGAAGTTGACGATACATTGATTCGATACGCAAGAGCATGCTATACGTATGAACACTTTCTAAAATGAGGTAAATTATTGACAAACAAGTTGATGAGACAAGAATATCAGCAGTCTCGTTAAGATTTATCATTGCTAAATTGCTGACTGGCGTTTTAAAAAATGATTGTTAGTCCATTATTTATACACTGAATTGACGACAAATTTTTCCGCTATTTCCCGATCAGGATAAGAAGCACAAGGAGCACATGGCGGGTGTGACTGGTAAGCAGGGGATGTTCACTCCCTTATGGCACCTGATCCCACCTCTGATGTTTTGGAGGTCCGTGTTTGCTCTGCTCTGTATTGTTTTAGGGACTTTTATATTGAATACTGTTCGTTATCTCCATATCCTTCATTCCAAGAAGAAGTGAAGACATTAATGTTTACCTAACATCAAACGGGTTGATTAGGACTTCAACTTTTCAATCGTAACTTCCCTTACTTATGCAATAATATACCCTTTTCACCTGAATACAGTTATTACGGTATTTATATCTTACGATGTCAATAAGCAACAGAGTGTTCAAAGATAGCTGCAGAACTGTAACTCTCAGAAAAAAATAAAGAGACAGACTGAAGAACTTATTTGCAACCCATTGAAAAAACTGTATATTTCTTGCGCACAAAAAGTGCACTGATTCTCTATTTGTCCATGTTTTTCAAATTTTCACATCAAAATATTACTAACCGTGTGTTCCTAACATTTTCTTTCACTGTTTCCACAACAAAACATTCCTTATAATTTTTGTAAATACGCTCCTGGCCCTGAAATTGAGACAATCGAAAGGGATGACTAGTACTGCACTTAAGGTCAAACGCAACGTAGTTTGAACTTGATTGGGCTTTTCCCTGGAATTGAAAAATTCCAATGAATAAAGGACCTGTGTGCAATACATTCGTACACCTCTTTTAAAACGAATTTTTATGGGGAAAATCTGGAATTTATGTTTTGTAATTTTTATATATTTTTCTTTGAATTATGCAAAAATTTTCACAATTTGATATCTTCGATTCCGAATAACCCTGATAATGCATGCTGATTTTTTGTCTATGAACATCTGGTGGCACTATAATCTTTAATTAAAAATATCTTGAAAAATTATCAGTCGGTAAGGTACCTTGCGTATGTTCTTAAGGACATGCAAAATTTGTGTCGAAATAATCTTTCAAAACATATACTGAACGGATTAAAAAACGCATATTAAACTTTAGAGTTTAATTAAAACAATTATTTCAAATATGTTTTCAACCATTGTTATCATACATTTTAATCCATCTTTAATCAACAAGTTACCAAAATTTTGTGTGGTTTTAAGTGAAAATTCCTGAGATATTGACATCAATATGTCGACACCCCCCAAAACTAAAACTAAAAATTCTCATAATCTCCCTTTCGCATCAGTAACACACTTGATTTTCCTGTGCATTGAGTTCACCAGAGCAGTAATCTTTTTCAGAACATTGATATTCAACCCTTCCGATGGTAGTCTTAATGGCTGAGATTAGCTGTATTATTCCAAAGCTAACACATTCCCCCGCCCAATCGAATACAAATTTTCGATTTAGGATAGAATGTACAGAACCCAGCAGGTTTGGTAAACGTGGATGTTTGTAAAAAAGTCTCGACAAACACTTACTAAATTTTTCCAGTGTGTACATGCTTAAAAAAAATTACGCAAACGACGCGTACGTGCGCATTTGAGAGTAAAATCGACGTAAAGTGGCCAAGCTGGCGGCCCAAATTAGAGCAGAGAATTTCTGTCAATTTAGTATGAACAAGAGGCCCAGGGGCCACAGCGCTCACCTGAGCACATTGGCTAGGAAAAAGCACATATCAGATCAGGATCATTCCACATGAGTTTCATCTTTCCTGGCCCAGTGGTTCTTGAGAAGAAGATTTTTTAAAAATGCCTTTAATTTTTCTCTAATTCATAATTATCTCCCCTTGGAAAAGGGCGTGGCCCTTCATTTGAACAAACTTGAATCCCCTTTACCCAAGGATGCTTTGTGGCAAGTTTGGTTGAAATTGGCCCAGCGGTTCTTGAGAAGAAGTCGAAAATGTGAAAAGTTTACGGACAGACAGACGGACAGACAGACGGACAGACGGACGCCGGACAAAATGTGATCAGAAAAGCTCACTTGAGCCTTCGGCTCAGGTGAGCTAAAAAATGAGTATGATTGTCTGCTGTATAAATATTAGTTTCGGTGATAATGCCTTAACAATAACCGAGGTGACATGATGAAAAGCCCTATCTTGTTGTGACGTTTTTACACGCCAACGTCGCCGTCATGGTTGGTAGGTAACATTTTAAGTTAACTCTCTGACAACCAAAAAAAACTTTTATTTGGTTGAAAAGTTGAAAACAATCTGTACAGCAGCATGTTTTTGCCTTTTTATTCACTTATGCAATATTGAATTCAATTACTAAACCCACAGTAGCTTCCGTCAGCCATACCACGATTGCAAGAAATTTATACTGACTGCAAATATGCAAAAACGATTTCTACAACTCTAATGCATCGTATGGCACTACAAAATTTTATCACAAAATTATCATCATCAACATGCACGTGTTTTTGACTTTTTATCATTTCCCCTACGTGACGCCATACATTTCATGGTTGAGAAATTTTGACTAGTGATTTTAGTGCATAGTAACCAAAATACTCATCTGACTAATTTTCATATTTTTCGGCCACATAGTCAAAAAATTTTCCCATATTATGTTCTTATGCGTTTCTTTTTCCTTTCAGTATATTTATTTCTTTTAAATATATTGCCGTAATGATCAACATCAAATCTACAACTTCTATTTAATTAAACTAAAAAAGTATGTATTTACGAGGTATAAATATGTTTTCTTCGGAAGGGGTCAACACAATATCTTCAACGCCCATGCTTTTACATAGTCAGCTCATGTTTGTCTATTGTTCTCCTTTTAACAGTTGTTGTATATTTGCATTAGTAATGCTGTATTAAGACAAACATGCGCTTATGTTTTAAAAGAGAAAAAATCTTCTTCTTACATCCGCAATCTCTGTTGTTAATGTTTAGTGAAAGACAGTAAACAATATATGAAAGAAAAAATATATGTTTATCAATGAAGGAAAGTTGGACTTCGATATCCTCTGGAAAGTTGTTTTCTTTTGTCGAAATGTTGATATGAAACCGAAAGTACATTGCAAATTAAACTTTAAATTATACCTTACACAGCTTTGTAGCTATTATAAAAACGTTTTGGACATTGATCTTGACCTTTGGCAAAACCTTAAATTGCATGTCAGGCATCGTCATCGATTAAATTTTTCCTTTCGATCACGGACGGGATCATATTATTACGTTTTAAAACTTTATATATAGTGAACTTGTGCAATACAAAAAGAAAGATGGAAAATGTTGATCTCGCATTTTTTTTTCAATTCTTATCATTGTTATTCATCTAGTCTAAATTTAGACCCATTCTTACGATGTTAGCTCCTCCTCTCATGCATACCTAATGTTCAATCAAGAGCAGGTATATATACATATATGTAAATGTAACATTCTCTGTATTCGGAAAAATATAAGGACAAAAAACATGGAATTAGTTAATTGTTTCGCAGTGTGAAATTGTTTTTAACATTTAAATTTGGTGCTAAAATGACAAACTAGCTCAGTAGTTAATATACAAAAGTGAAATTAGCTAAACATTTAAAAACAACAGAAGCGACCGAAAACACAGCGTTAAGTGCAGTCATCATTTCGTCCATTTATACTGCCATTTTTGTTCGCAAAATAATTCGGTCCAGCGCGCTTCGTACAGATGTTTTAACTAAGAGAGTACGTGATAGAAAAGTAAGGATTTTTTTTTTAATTTAGGTTTTCTTTTTGCAACTGAGGTAAGAATTTTGAAGAATTAATAGAGAACCAAGTGCAATTTTTTGTGCGCAAGTTAGATAGTTTTTTTTCAATGGGTGGCACTGTAGCTCTCCGGTCTGTGACTCTGCCAATTTATTTTTTCCGCAGAGCTACAGTTTTGCAGCTAGTTCTAAGAATGAACATTTCTAATACGAAAAAGTATTTTCTCAAGTTCCATAGTCTATACAATGGTCTTTGTGAGCAAACAGAATCAATGATTCAATCGTTGATAATTTAATTTTGCTTGGATTCTAGTCTCTCATTGGTTGATTTCCAAAAAGGAACGCAAATTATTTCTTAATAACCTGGCCTAGACCAGAAATTGTTGAGCTAGTAGCACGGAAAATTCGCATCGTGAATAATACAGATGAACCCAAGCAACTGAAAAAAAATGAACATTTCTGTCAAGTCCTTCCTTCTATACCGGCATTAAGCAGCACCTTTGACACAGTGCCCAGTTCCTTGCAAGCCACTGAGACTTCACTACACGACACAGTCCTACACCCAGGTACTGTCAAAGTCAATCTTGACAATATCCTTACCCTTGAGGCTCAACAATTATTCTTCAAAGCCCTCCAGGAACATGATTCTCTGTTCAATCCCAAATTCAGTGGATACAATGGGAAAGCAGGAAAGTTTGACATGAAAATCAACATGGGCCCAACGCAACCCCCACAGAGGAAGGGCCGCCTTCCCCAGTATTCTAAGGAGAAGTAACAAATTCTGCAAGACAAGTGTAATGGACTGGAGGCCGTTTTAGTTTTGAGAAAACCAGGAGAGTTAAACATTACTTCAACCCATCTTTCCTCGTTTCTAAACCTAATGGAGGACACATGCTAGTGACGCCTTCGAGGACGTTGGACGCTACTCGAAATCTCAACAATCCTTAATGCCAGATATTGACTCCACTTTGCGCACCATAAGTCAGTGGAAATATCTAATAGTAACAGACCTAACTAGCGCCTTTTATCATATCCCACTAGCTAAAGAGTCGACGCGCTACTGTAGCATTGTCACCCCATATAAAGGCGTGCGTGTTTATACCAGATGTGCTATGGGGATTCCGGGATCAGAGGCTGCTCTAGAAGAGCTTATGTGCAGAATCCTAGGGGATCACCTACAAGCAGGATATGTGTCAAAATTAGCTGATGACCTGTACTTTGGCGGAAACACCCCTGGAGAACTTCTACGACACTGGGTCAACATAATGACAGCTCTGGATGCCTGCGGCCTGAAGTTATCAGTAACCAAGACGATAATCTGCCCACGTTCCAATACAATATTAGGATGGATCTGGACACAAAGCCGCCTTTCAGCAAGCCCTCATAAGGTCTCTGTTTTGGCTACATGCAAACTGCCGGATTCTGTCCATGGTCTCCGCTCATTTATTGGAGCCTACACGATGTTATCCCGTGTCTTACCTGGTTGTGCACATGCCATCGCCCCACTGGAGAATGCTATCAGTGGTCTGAGGAGTCGATAGAACACTTCCGCACAGCCCAGACAAAACTTTAAGATTCCAAAGAAATCTACCTTCCAACTAGAGATGACCATTTATGGATCATTACAGATGGCTCTGTAAGCAAGCGCGGAGTTTGAGAAACACTATACTTGATGCGCAAAGATAAATTTCACCTAGCTTGATTCTTCAGTGCAAAGTTACGGAAGCACCAAGTGACATGGCTCCCATGCGAAATCGAGGCTTTGTGCATATCTGCGGCCATTAAACATTTCAGCCCTTACATCATCCACTGAGCCAACAAAACATGCGTCCTTACAGACAGCAAACCATGTGTACAGGCTATACAAAAGCTTTGCCGCAGCGAGTTCTCTTCAAGCCCTCGAGTGACATCCTTCCTCTCTACAGCTAGCCGTTACCAGGTTGACCTTCAACACCTCGCAGGTTACGCAAATATTCCATCTGACTTCGCCAGCAGAAATGCAGCAGAATGTGAAAATCCATCATGCCAAATATGCAACTTAATTATACAAATGGAGGACTCGGTTGTGCCTGTGGCTAAAACCAATTCAAAGACCAAGGTACCGATAAAATGGAAACCTTGCCCTTACCTTTTACTACAAGGTCAGCGTGGATCAATATTCAAGCAGAGTGCCCGGACCTAAGACGAACTCATGCACACTTAAAACAGGGTACCAGACCCTCCAAAAAACTCACAAATATCCGAGACGTCAAGCGATATTTGAACGTAGCTACCATTGCAAGAGATGGATTACTTGTGGCACGCAGGTCTGATCCACTACAGCCACCAACTGAGCTCATCATAGTCCCACGCAGTGTCCTTGGTGGCCTTGTTACTACCCTTCACATCCCTTTGGATCATCCTACAAAACACCAAATGTTGTTGGTCATAAAGCGCAACTTCTATGCATTGGACTTGTCTCAATCAGTAGAGCGTGTATGTGACTCTTGCCATACCTGCGCTTCACTCAAAAAAATTCCAAATAGCTACATTGAACAGTCATCAGAACCTCCCCCTGATGTCATTGGTGTTAACTTTGCTGCTGACGTCAAAAGCAAAACCACCAACTAATCCTGGTCTTAAGAGAAACGGTAACCGCCTATACAGCCGCATGTCTAGTTGCCGATGAAAAGGCCCATACCTTGAGGGAGGCACAGCTGCTGCTGTGCATGGATCTCCATCCACTCGATGGGCCAAGAGCTATTATCCGTGTCGACCCTGCTCCGGGTTTTGTGGCCTTGCGTGAGGATGACCTCTTAGATCGCTAGCGCATCAACCTTGAGATCGGCCGAGTTAAAAGCCCTAATAAGAACCCAGTAGCGGAAAAAGCTGTTGCAGAACTTGAGGAAGAAATACTTCGGCAAGAGCCTGGAGGAGGCCCAGTTTCACAGCTTAGCCTTTCCACTGCCGTAGCAAGACTCAATTCCCGTATTCGTAGTGAGGGCCTGTCAGCACGAGAAATGTATACCAGCGCAATCAGTTCACACATGAACAACTTCCCATGGTCGACCGGGAGATTATCGCCCAAAAACAAGCTCAACGGGACTGGAACCACATCAGCAGTGCATGGTCCAAGTCAAACTCAAAAGGGCCACGCCCTCTTTCCATCTCTGTCGGTGATCTAGTATATTTGTATTCGGACAGAGACAAGACCAAAGCCCGTCCCAGATACATTGTAGTCTCAGTGAATCATGAGTGGTGCTATGTGAAAAAAAATTTCCGGTCAACAATTACGATCTAACTCCTACAAGATCAAAGCAAGTGAGTGTTACCGTGTTCCGACAGAAGTAACCTCTAAGCCCCAACAACAACACATCCTTGACGACGAAGACCTGGAAGATATCCCTATCTCCGAACTTGACACCACTGAGAAACTTCTCCCCCCAAAACCTGCAGGAACCATCCCACAACATGAAATCTCCACCTATGATCCACCTCCGATCCCAGAAGTGCTATGTACACCCCCATAGACAACCGAAAAGGCACGCGAGGAAGTGAGGGATTCAGATACAGAGGACGAGGTCCAAGGTTCCTCAAATCGCCCTCAGAGAGCAAGAAACCCTCCGTCTTATTTAAAGGACTATGTTGTATCCCTGTAAACAGTTATTTTCTTAATTAGTAAGAACAAGTTGTTTTTTAATATCAATTCTCTATAAAAATCAAAATGACGTGGCCACGCGATGTCTTGGATTCGGCTAATTTTTTTCTTATTGAAACTTCAATGAATGAAAAGATTGACTATATGAAAGAGAGCATGGTAGTTTACCCGGTTGCCATGGAAACGGGGCTAGAAGGTGTAAATTATAGTGGATTTTGCTATTTATCAATAATATTAAAAAAAATTACTAGGCAAAGCTGTTAACGTGCATATTTTTTTATATGCTTCATGACAATCAAAACTATGTAAAAAATAGTATATGTCACAAAGTTTTTACAATTTCTAATTTTCTGATGCCCAAAAAGTGAATAATTAGTCCTCGTTACCTCCCTTGTTAGACTTAATATTTAAAGACTTTGACAAGTGATGTGAAAATCCTAGTAGGGAGATTTAGATTCAAGAAATGTTATTTTGCAAATATCATTTAAAACATTTATGGGTAAATGAAAAATAAACATTTTATTACACTAGAAAGTTGGTCTAAATGTGCTTTTTCTCTATCCGAGTTATTTCCCTTGTTGGAGCTCTTCAGCATTGAAGAATACAAAATGTGTAAAATGTAAACAAGATGGCAGACAATATAAAATCTGCAAATTTTCTTCTTGTTTTGAAACATGTTGTTCAGGAAAATTCTACCTCAAGAGACTCAGAATTTGATGAAAAACAGTTAACAAAGTAGGGATAATCTTTAAGAAAAGCCAAAGGGTTGATCTGGACATGATGAGTATTACACGTATAGCTACAGTACTCGTAGAAAGGAAAATATGAGGAAATCAGAGTGGTATGGGGCGAAGGTCGAGAGGATTTTAACTGTTCCCTTCAAGATGTCTTTGAAATAGAGATCGAGAGATACATGTAGTGGTGTGGTAGTCCCCGACCGATCCCCAGTGCAATGTGTAAGTATTTTTATTTATAATTCTATTCAGGTGTTACATGTACCTGGTAACTGACTGTATATTGAAATATGAGACAATAAAAACAAACAAAACCATGAAAACTTGGATGCACAGTTGCACATTTCACATGTACATGACATTGAATCATATACTACTGTGAAATATATGTGCTCATTTTGGGTACCGGTATTTTATTTTCTATAAAATTCAGTATATTTGAAGAAAATTGTTTGTATAAATTCATTTTTCCAAGTGATAATATGTTTTTGTCCATTCTTTTTTAACAAACAGGAATTGTAGAAATCATACGACGGAAATAGTAAAACTTTGACTTTTGACAATGATAACTGAATAGTGTGTTAGGTTTTTTGAAATTTTAAGCAATATCAGGACTGTAGAATATTTGAAAGAATTGATTAAAAAAGTGTAAGTGTAAAATTATGAAAATTAACTCAGTACATGCAGACACACAGATTTACAGCTGCTAATAGTGTCCTAGATCTAAGTACATATACTTTGTTATACTATGTGAAATCATTTTTGGGACATTGATACATGTACAATGAATTTATTTGCTCTGCAAGGTAATGTTTTGTAAAATAGGTAAAGAAATCTATTAAAGGGTGTTAGAATGTGACAACTCCATTTGTACTTGAAGTTCTTATAAATGACTTTTCTAAGATGCAGCTTTCTGTCTCATAATTTTATTTTACTGATCACTGTTTTTCAGCTATATATTGCAGGCATATCAATCTTGCACATTTATGAATGGTTTTAGTTTTACAGTATTGATCTGTACATATGAGATCATTCTGATGCTGTGTACTTCACGTCAAGGACATATTGTACAAATTAAAAATAGTCACATTAAAGAACAAAATAAATTATACCACATTACTTGTAGTATCCATAAAACATGTATGTTTTATTACAATTAATTCATGATATAATAGCATTTCTTTTACCACTTTAAAAATCAATTGTTGTCAAATTCATTTCTACTCTGGATCTCTGGCGATTTGTCCAAACTGCAGAAAAGCTTTATATGTAAATTGAAAAAAAAAATGCTTGATGACAACAATGAACCCCCTTCTTTATCAATCATTGCTCATGATTCAGAAAACTTTCAGCAAGTTGTCACTGGTGCAAGATGGATATAGAGAGGGTTTTTTTTTCAAACTTATACAAAAGGACATAAAGAAATGTGAATTCGAGGAAACCAAGCTGACATCAAATGAGAGAATATGAAGGAACAAATTTTAGCAGAATTTTTTTTTAAGCAGAGCATCTGTTTTCCTTAGAGAATATGTGTATTCTAAATTGATATCTTGTATTTCCAGTTTAAAAACAATTTTATACTGGCAGGCTTCACACAGTATGTCATGTATGATTAGAATATGAATATATTTTTAAAAAAAACTGAGAACAAGATTCATTCTTTTCATTCATGAGTTGGGAGAGGGCAAACAAACATTATAATCAAGATGGTCTTGCCAACTTGTTTTGACATTATATTGTCTGAATTACTTTCATATTTTCATAAGATACTGTCATATCATTTCTTAAGTTTGAGTTTGAGTTTGCCTCTTTACTTAAATTATACATTAAAAAAAATAACCAGACAATATTTGTTTTGAATTTGAATATATTTTAGTGAATTAATCAAAAGGATTGGACACAATTACAGGCCAATAAAAGATTTGTAACTCACTTGTTTTATTTCATGTTTAGATTAAAACTAGAAACCTGATTTGTTTCCATGTCAACACAAAAATTTACCTGTCACTGAGTTAATTGCAGAAGTTCTATTTAATTATTGAAAATAAATTTAAATACTTGACATATATTCATATTATATAACAATTTGTTCACTTTGGTAAAACATGTTCTTAGATGATCTTCTCTGTTATTTGTGATTATTGGGGGGGGGGGGGGGG